>JAPMOR010054696.1:130635-141764 GCA_026543865.1 Argiope aurantia | reverse complement strand
CACCAAGATCCACATTTCACTCATTACCCACACTTCAAGCCACCAAGTCCCCAGAACTCACTCATTACCCACGCCTCAAACCACGTAGTCCCCCGAATTCACTGATTACTCAAGCCTCAATCCACCAATTCCCTTAAATTCACTCATTACTCCCCCTTCAAACACCCATGCCCCACCTTACCATGCATTAGACCAAGATCAATATTCACATAATCACCACGAATAAAACTACCAAGGTTCATATTTCATTCACAAATCAGATTACCAAGACTAGGTTTTACTTTTCATGAATCACATCCTACAATTGAGAGAATTTGCAACCCTAACTAGCACTGTTCCCACACTGTATAAGTCTACCCAAGACGCAGATTCCTACTACTTCATTACCTTAGCCACATGCTATCACGATTTTCATTTCATTTCATTTATTATATTGCATATAATCAGGTTCTTTTCTTTGACTACCAACTGTATAGACTGCAGTAAGATATACGCTGCCCTAATATATTTCAATGTAAATGCCGTAATCAACCTATTGATACCGATCAGTCATATTGCTAAGTTTTCTGTCCATGCACATACGTACCCCAAAAATTCACAATTTTAAATTTGATACCATATTAAATAGTCGCCTTCACGTCAGGACATCTTTCAACAAGTTTTTGATTTCGTTTTAAGAAATAAGAATTAAATTGGATACAATGCTAATTTTTAGTGCTTAAGAATTGAGAATTTATATTTAACAATAATTCATATTCGTGTCAGTAATTTATTATATCTTACAATGGTAATATTTTTCTTTAAGAATTTTCTAAAATATGAGCTATAATTTCGTCTGAAAATTAACGTTGGCGCAAAAATTTTGACAACACATTAAATAAAGTCAGCCATTCTTGTCAAAACATTGTTCCATTCTAAAATGATCTTTACTTTTGATTCAATTATATCCCTTTTGTATTGACATCGGCTTAGAATAATAAACATGCATTAAAAATGACATCTGCGAAAGAAAGCTTGACCTCAATCATAATGCGATTAAAGAACCAGATTGATATCAAAATTAGTTTCTAATATATGCTATAAAACGTTTGTCAGAAGAAAGACGTCACTTTATTCTCATTTTCCAGATTTCCAATAGATCTCTCCATTATTTCAGTTTTCCTAAATAGGCATAACTGTACTTTGAAACCAACTTCTCCCCTTAAATATGGCATCAGATATATACTTGAAGAGCTAAAGAGGCTTCAAAACTACTTTTAATCTTTATAAATAGATGCATTTGTGTTTTCCAAGAGTATAGTGATATATTAATCAGTTATATAGTAAAACAAATCCGAGAAAGATTAAATAAAGCAGTAAACAGTTTATTTTATTATCTACCGAGATTTTATGATAAAAAATACGATACAAGATGATTGCTGTAGTTTTATTTTTAAAACAAATAATTAAGATTCGCATTGCATTGTAAATCACTTTCGTATATTTAATTAATAACCTTAAAATCACGATTTTAACTATCAATGATATTCATTCGGTTATATGGATGTAAAACATTTTCATAAAATATTTGATTTTGCAATAGACTATCGTATATTATAAACTACTTAAAATTATATTTGGGCTAATGGCCCGTTGATAACATCAATATATAAAATAATGATAGAAAATATCAGAAATTCCTTTAAATCCCTTTCAGACTTGCCATAAAATGAGTATAATATATTAAATATGAAATACAGAATTCAAGATTTAGGGTGCAGTATGGAATATTTAAAATAGAAAATTAAATATAATTTAAAAATATTGCTTATTATAGTGACTGATTTTTTTATTAAAATATTATTAAATACAATTTGTTTTCCTTCAACGGATTCGGCATGCAACATATCGCAAATCTTTAACATATTGATTGATTATGTTTTGAGTACCAAGAAAGGATTCATTAAAAAGATATTTTGATATCCTACCAACTAGAATTTGCAAGTAGTTCACCTGCGCAACAATCCTAAAAATAATTATTTAGAGCAGATAATTTCTGGTCATTTACAGATGAACCAAATAATTTTGGGGAGAAAATTTCAGTAATCATACTTTGGAATTAAGAGTAATTTCGGTTTATCGAAATACCATCAGTATTTTCATTTAATGCCCTTGATACTATTAAAACAGATGTATGGAAAATATTTTTGAAATAGTAATGTCTTTCGCAATAGGGTTTATAAAAGCAAGACTCAAATTTCATATGCAAAAAACATTAAGTAGATACAGATATAACAGATTGAACTGTTATTAATATACTGATCCCGCTGATTAACTGTTTTTTTTAAAGATACTTTGTATTATTGATAGTTTTGTAATTGCATCTATCATTTAATCAAAGTTAATATTTTTAATTCAACATGCCATTCTTAAACTTGGGAAATACGAATTTTTGGTTACTTGTATTTGCTTATTAAATTCATGAATTACTTTTTATCCTTTAAAGAAGTTTTTAAAATTATCGCACCAAAACATTCATTGGGCATGATTTTTTTTGAAACCCAATCCTGCTTTTTCTTATTTGTATTTTACCGATTCGTGTAATGTGATATACAGAAAAGCGAACAAGAGTTAGGAAACTCGCATTTTGGAAAATCTTCTAGGAAGTAAAAAAACAGTTTAAATTCATTAAATTTGCACGAAGTAACTACACTTGTTTAGATCCTCCACCACGCGAAACTAAAATTTGAAATACAGATTATATTGCAACCTGGAATTTCCCCATTCCCATTTCGTACATGTAGGCTGAGAATGTCTCGTATGCTTATACAGTAATAAGATTACATGGAGAAATTTAGCTATATATTCCAAAAACTCTTATAGGCTGTTAAAATATTAAATATTTTATCGTAAAAATAAAGTTATCTAGAATGGATGGTACGATCAGCATTTTTGATGATTATCATAATTTCATTAATATTTTGTAAATTGAAAAAAATTCAAAGACGGTTTTAATGGAATAAATTGAATTTCGGAATTATTTTACTAAAAGATTACACAAAATTACTTTATAATAAATTATTACTATTCAATTTTACGACAGAAGTTTAAGCTATACTCAGCTTTCAACCACGGAAAAATAGTTTCCTACAATTAATATTGTTTTGCCTTAAAATTATATCAATATTTTTTTCATTAAAAAACTGCTTGATACTTGAGTATCTTACTTTCTTAATTTAGATTTAAAATATTCTACTGTATTTTGAATGAATAAATTGAGGAAATTCTCGCTGAATGAGAAATTCTGAACAGAAAAGATACCACAAGTCTCATGCTGTCTACATGGAGTATCCAAACATTCATCGATGAGTTGATAACTCGCGTGGAAGCGAAGATTCTATACTAAAGTCTTCAATTTCTAGTACCATAGGAGACGTTTAGGCAATGAGATGTCCAGTGCTTGAATAATGGATGAAAATTTATCTTATGCCATTTTTTTGATAAAACATTGGAGTTGACGTAAAAAATCTAATGGAAGAAATAAAGTGAATATATTTGTTATAAATCAGAAGAAATTTCAAAGTCAGACATTAGAAGGTTCAAATGGCAAGATAAATTCACGTTGAGGGTAAAAAATAATCGAATGAATTGAAATAAAAAGTGAATATATTCTAGATAACGTGACATAAGAAAAGTGAAGATATTTAGTTGCTCAGCGTTGATCTAGAAAGTTAAACATGACGCTAAGCAACGAGAAGAATATATTTTATCATTATGTACAAAAGTCAAATTTAATTTTGTGTAATGAAATTCCCAACATTCTCTAAATGAAATTCCTTATGAAAAATGCAAGCTAGTAGAAACTTGCACTGACGGAGCGATCCAAGACAAGCCGTTATGCTCAGGTTCAGACGTTTAAATTTTACTCGTAATTGTGAAAGGAAATAGAAAAGTATTCTAATAAAAGAAAAACTTCAGATAATCTTGCAGATACTAGTTTCTTTCTAATTCACCAAAGCAAATTTTATCAAATTACGCTTAGGAATAACGTATAATACATATAACATAAAACGTATAATGCATTATGTGTTCAAAAAATTGAAGGAATATTTTCATATTTACTCTAAAAATGTTTATACTTTTAAAATCATGATATCCGAATTGAATTTTTAATCCGAATGAATATTTAAAATTCTTGATGAAAATTATGAATTTCATTTTTAAACCAAAAATTATTAAAAGATGCATATCATAATTATTCACATTCAATAAAAAGCATTTTATAACGAATTAGTTACTCCACTGAGCCAGATATCCAAATTTCCCATTGTACTATCGTTAAAATTTTGTTCCGAATCTGAAAGAATTTAAGACTTCACATACATTTGTTATATAAAATCTTATTTCGTAAATGAAATATGAGGATGATTTTTTCATTTCACATTTGTACTTTTAAACAAAATGTTCTCGTAACTTGTTGCTTCATTTTCCTATTACTTTTAACCACATTTTTTTACTTATTCTACAGAAAATATTTTCAACACTAAATTATGATAAGTAATCCGATATCAGAATCTAATAGGAATAATTATTAAGAGCTCTTCAGGAAATAAATTATAAGTCATTTTTGTATAATTAGATTAAAATTGTAATATAAGTATTCCTTGCTCTCACGATATACAGCCAAATAAGTGAACAAAGATTGCTTTTCTTTCGAAGATAATAAATTTCTTTTCGGTTAAGTAAATCACTCCATATGGATTCTTACTATCGTCGAAATGCATCTACTTAAATGCACAACTTAAATATTAATGATATACAAAAATTACATTTTCTAATTGCTACAAATTTTGAAAAATCAAAATTTCAGGCTTAAATATTGAAAAGTCAACAACAAGAACTCAATTTAATCTAGAACAATTCGACTCCGATTTTAAATGAATTTATATGACTAATAACTTGAAGCAAGAAAACTTTATGTGATACAAGTACAAGAATAATCATCATGAAAAATCATCCTTAATCATCAAGTGAAAGAGACGGAAATGTTAAAAAGAATTAATATTCAATTAAATAAGAAGCAGTAAAATAACTTACCATGACATTATTCGAAGAAGAGATAGTTTGCAATCCAATATTGACTTCCATATCAAGAGAGAACACTAAATGAGCTTTGTTAAAAATACTTCACATTGATTCTAGCAATAGCATGAAAGTATTTCAGCAAAATTTAGAACATTAAAAAAGTACTCCGACTAGTATTACATTTTCAATATTGCGTAACATTCAATTTCGAAGAAAAAAAAAGACCGAATGTGGCTTTGCTTATTTAGGATGCATTTATAACCTTTACAACAAATCTTATGTTCTCTTCTTCCTAAGATAAATTCAAAAATGACACTCAACACGCATAAAAGTGAACAAAATCAGTAATAAGATTAGATATTTGGATTGTAATCCATAAGTGTACATAATTCATAATGTTTGATAACCGTAATATTTGAACTGTACATAATTCATTTTTTGGCTAATAATGAAAAGAAAATTTTATGTTCACTCGTACATGCTGTATCATATTTGGATAATAATCATTTGCTCCATTATCCAAGGAAACATAGCTGCACATGTTCCTATTGATTAACTTTAGTAGACAGTTATTCAATTCCAAATATGCCTATTTGAAAAGTGTATTACTGTCTAAAACTTTCAAACTGATACAATCTCAGTAAAGGATTAGTAAGATTCGGACCAAAATTTTGGTATTTTCTTCATCTGATTTATTAATTACTATGACCTTGAACTTCTATTTGAGAACTTATGTACTTCTATTATATTTAAAAAAAAATAAAAAAAATTCTGAAGATAAAAAAAATAATATTAATTTTAAAAAATAAATATATTTAAGATTTTACATATTGAAATTATACACTTCTTAAACTCTTATTGAACAAATGATTCATATTTACTATATTTTTGTAATTCCATGATACCTAATCGATTTTCGTTAAAAATTACAACTGAAAAACTTTCACTTATTTAATGTTATTTCCCTTATTTAATTAAGCAAAATACCCAAAATTATTTGGGCTAGATTCCAAATATCTGACCTTATTATTGATTTTGTTGACCACTATGCCTGTTCACTGTCTATTTAGTAAAACTTTAAGGAAGAAGAGAGCAGTAGATTAGTTAATGAAGTTACAAATGCAACCGGCAAAGTCGACTTCGACATTCTCGTGTTTGAATCGATGTCTAGATGATACTGAGGGGGCGTTTCCCTATTTTGGTGTATTAGTCCTTCAAAGTTTGTCAGAATACTTTCATAATGTTGCAGAAAATTATTTAAAAACTCCTATGAAGTTGATTTTTCGAAATGCCAATTATTGTTCCATTTGAATACATTAAATGCTTCAAATAACGTCATGGTAAGTTATTTTATTGCTTCTCTCGTTTAAATTCTTTACTACTCTCATCTCTTCTATTTACTGAATTATGAAAAAAATATTAATTCTTTAATTAATGAAAATTCCGGCAATTCAGTATAATAGCTATGCTAAATTTATTTTATATCGTTATCGAAATGCTATTTCTTAAAGTGTTTATGGCCAATTTTTCCTTCTTTGTCTGAAGTTTCAAGGCTTCAGAATTTGCAATGATAAGGAAATACAATTTATTTTGTATATTATGTGTATTAAGCTGTTATATATTTAAATCGATATAATTTGACATTAGTAAGAATTCAGTTTAGAGTACATAATTATACCATGCAAGAAAGATAAAATTATTCACTTCAATTTTTACTTTAATTAAATAGAATTATGAAATTAAAATTTTAAAATAAGAAAAAATAACGTGGACTTTCATATACATCAAGAGTTTTTGCAATTTTATTTGTATAAAAAAAATGCTTTTTTATAGAAAGTGTAATGGTAGAATAAATAATAGTAGTGAAGATTCGTAGTAAATAGTGCACATAAATGAAGTGGAAATAAATACAGTTTGAAAGTAGAGGAAATGAAACGGTTGGCCAAATATGAAAACAACTTCATTGCTTACAAAAGACATTTGTAAATATAATTTGAAAAGATGATTAAAAAATAGTGGACTCTTGAAATCGTTCGTTTTGAAACAAACGCCAGACGAAATAGTGTAATTATGGCATGACAGAATGCTTTGATGGCGATTAAATAAATTGGGACGAACAAAATAATTTGAAATGTTTATCTAAATTGAAAATTTTCTCTAATCTTAAAAAATTCGCTTCTTTCCAAATATTAATAAAAAAGTGGATACTTTGGTCTTTTTGTATATGCGAAAGTTCCGCTATTACGTGGGAAAATATATATCGACAGTTTTTTGTAAGATCTCGAAAACACTTCTCACTATAGCTTTATAAACTTAAAAAAAAAATAAACATTTATTCTTTCTGATACGTACTTTACGTATACTGAAAGCTGAACTTAGAATGCAATGGTTTTGTTGCAGAACTAATTTTTCCGGTAGCATCTGCAATGTAAATTTTACAAGTATTTCCCATATGTAATTACATAGGTGAACATTATACCCCGTCTCTTGTATCATGCAATACTTTAAACTCTTTATTCAAATAAAAATTCTAAATGACATTAGTTCAGCATTGATAGTTTTAAAGCATCTGCATTTCTTTTCTTTCATTTTATGTAGACATGTTTTTATGCTTGTTCGATTAAATTTTGACCTTCTCAATCTGGATTTACTTGCTTTGAAACGATTTTCTAATTTTGAAACTGCTCAAGATAATAGCTTTAATATTTACCGCTTTTTTTCTTTCTACAAAATTTCTTTTCTTTTCAGCTCCATCCTCGCATTGAAAAAGACATAATTACCAAAGTCCATTACTATTTGCATCTACTATTATTACGAAACTTGAATTTTCAAGTTTCATAAACTCCATTGTGTAAAGAGGATTTTCTACAGTGTCCAAAGGTTTCAGTACTTCATGATACTTCAGAAAAGTTTCTCCTTTCCTATGATACAGTGATAGGCTGATTTATCTAATCTTTTTCATTGAACTAAAGGAAACCATATTCTAAGGGAACCATATTTGAGCATAGTATATTTAGTTTTTAAAAATAAGGTATCACTCAGATGAAATCTTTTCTACTCAGACTTGTCATTCGCAGATGATTTCCTTAACTTACTATTCCAGCATATCGTAGGTTGAGAATAAGAATTTAAAAACTAAGATTTAAAATTTCATCGCGTAAGTCTTTTTTCTGAAAGACTAATAGAATATATATGAGAAGTATTCTACACTGTAGGAATCCTTTTTTAGAATTTCAAGAAAAACTCTGCACCAACCTGTCATAAAATTGAATAAAAATAATTAAGAATGTATCGTTTTTCCTGTTAAACAAAAATACTTATTCGGATTACTCTTGAAAAAGCGCTTATGATTTTCCTCAATGAACATATTCATGAAGTTGCCCTAATTATCAATATTGACATTTTCTATTGTTTCCACCAGAGTAGAAGTAATTTTTTAACAGAACTAATAATTAGATATCAGCTGTATTTAGTACTTTAATTGATACTTGTTAAATAAAAAAATGTGTAAGATGGGGATGTGAAATTCTACATGTTGTAATGACATTAAAATTGTGTTTTCCTGATCAGATTTAGTTACTTCATACTATTGTAGGAAAATAAGTTGACTTTGAATCAGTAAAATGCTTGTCACTTGATAGGACACTCAAATTGTAGCCAGTATGAATTGCGAGATAAAATTGAAAATATTTAAAGGTTATTTAAAGTCTGAACGTTCAGAAATCTTTTACATATTTGATCTTCAATAATTATTATTTTATGTGATGCCCAGTTTATTTTAAATTGTAATTAATAACTTGAGTCCTTATTAATAAACGAATCGAATAGAGCCGGCACGTCAGTTAGAGCATATTTAACTTTCATTTCATCTGACTAAAAATCGGACCAGCTCGTGAAATTAGTGAATCATGTAAGTGGAACGTACAATTCATTTTGATTAGGTGCATCTGCACTCTACTTTTGCCATTTGATATTTTTATTAGCACTGCAATAAATTATTGCGGATTATATAGCCGTAATAAAATCTAAAGGAATCAGACTTACCAAATTAAAAAAGAATTGTCAAGGAAAATATGCGATAATGAATCTTTTAATAGCAATAGGAATATTAAACAGAATCGTTTATTTAAATTTTTCCAAATTTTGACTCGTCTACTGAAAATAAGAACAAAATAGTTTGCATTTAAATTCATTTTAAGTCAGTCATAAACTTCGAATTCAGTTTGGTAACATATCTAAATATGTATCACTCCTTGATAAATCTTTTCATAAAAGAAGCAACATAATCCAGTAATATGTTAAAATATTCGATCAGCGGCATGCCGAATTCTGAGGAAGAAGCCAATTGAATTAAAATTTTAAGCAAGCAAACTTAATCATTATGAAAACATGTCATTTTTTCAAAAGAATTATTCTTAAAACATTTTTATTGCATTCTAGATTTTGAAGTCTTTTATCCTTAACTGTTTGACTTTTAAGTTACGAATCTTAAGTGAGTTGATATTTTTATCTGTTTACATGTTTGAGTTATAAAATCAAACCAAAACTTTCATTTAAAAACGATATTACGAAATTTTTAGCGATGTGTTTGAATAAGCTATGGCAATAACTCGAATTCGATTGCAGAAATTCAAATTGTAAGCTTTTGCAGCAAGATATTTTCATATAATTAGTTTAATAAATTTTGTTAGCTGTAGTCTTCAATTTGTCATAAAATTTTGAACCATTCAGCTTTAAATATTCAGCTTCGGTTTCATTTTGTGTTTCACCATTCCCAAAAATGACACTGCTGCAGACACCTTATATATTAAATTTTGATACAATTACGTCTCAACATGAAACAATCCTTAAACTCTTCGAGCTCTTAAAGATCAAATAGCTGATATGTAAATCAACAGATGTCATTATTTTGTATGAATCAGATGTCAGAAAATTAAAAATGGGCTGGAATAATCGAAATATAATGGCGAGATCTATGAAATTCTACGAGAAGAGAACGGTTTAGGAATAAAAACTTCAGAATAATCTAATTAGTTCCTTGATGCTTGGCAGACCATTATGCTGCGACAGATTCGAATTTGCAAATCAGTTTGACATATGCAATATTTCTTTAACCTAGTATGTATTTTAGTCTTGAATTAATTTCATTAAAATCTTTATAATATGGTCAAAGTTTCTTTGCATTGTGCTAGTGAGCTTATTTTTAAGGCGGGTTTTACATTCCAATCCGGTACTTGCGCACAAAAGATGCAATTTAAGTACAAATCGCTTGTTATGCGTAAGAAATTCTCTTTCGATTTTTTCCCTTTAGAACTCCTCTTTATCAAATAATCCTCAATTAAATATCGAAAGAAATATCCAAATCAGTGTGATGGAAGTATAAGTTATAAGGATGGAAGTTTTGATCAATAAATTTTTAGTGTAATATGGATACAGTTGACCGTTATTTTCGATAGCTGAATAAGAGTTGTGATGGAAGATATGAGAATGAAACGAATTGCCCTGTCATGATGGGTTGGGGCTTAGTAAGTGAAATCGGAAGTTACGGGTAATTCTATATTGAATTAGAGTGGAAATTTAGATATTATGGTGATATGTTGCATTTGTCGAGCATTTCATGGAAACGGGTGCGGCTTGAAGAGTTAATGGCACGTTTTAATAGTGGGTATTGAATGAAATCTTTCTAGTGTTGATATGGGTTAGGAATTTGGATTTGCAAAATATGCTCCATACAATGAAATGAGAATATTTGGGTACGTAGACAATATATGAAACATGAACCGAGTCAAAAGCTTAATATAAAAATGAAAAGTATGGGTAATGAATGAATTTCGGGTCGTTGGGGGTTTGAGATGTGGATAATGAATAAATTCCGGGTCGTTGGTGGTTTGAGGTGTGGGTAATGAATGAATGAATTTTGGAGTGTTGGTGGTTTGAGGGTGTGGGTAATGCATGAATGGATTTTGGAGTGTTGGTGGTTTGAGGGTGTGGGTAATGCATGAAAGGATTTTGGAGTGTTGGTGGTTGGAGGGTGTGAGTAGTGCATGAATGGATTTTGCTGGTGG
>JAPMOR010054696.1:85314-130625 GCA_026543865.1 Argiope aurantia | reverse complement strand
GGTGTGAGTAGTGCATGAATGGATTTTGCTGGTGGTTGGAGGGTGTGGGTAGTGCATGAATGGATTTTGTTGGTCGTTTGAGGATGTGGGCAGTGCATGAATGAAGTTCGGGGAATTGGTTGTTTCAGGTGTGGATAATGAGTGAAATGGGGTTCTTGTCAGTTCGAGGCTTGGACAATCAATGAGCTGAGCTTTTTCGTAGTGGGAAGTGTGATTGATCAGGGAAATATAGGTTCTTGGTCATCAGAGGAGTGGGTAATGATAATAATCTAGATTTTGGTGATATAAGGAATGTGCAGAATTTTTTCGCATCGAAAAGAGAATTTTCCGCATAATATATATGCAGGCATGTTATGGATCTATATTCTAAAACGCTATGAAGTGTTTGGCTTTACATAATATTCTTTAACATTAAGAATACTTTTCATCACATCTACAGCAATTTTTACTTCAACTTCCTTCCGATTATTTATTTGTTAACTTATGAGGAAATTTTGCAAAATTTTCTTTGATAAAACGTAATTTTTTGTAATGGGTCAGCGTGTTGAAGAATTTCATCCTTTGCAATGTAGCGACATCCATCTGGTTCCCAAATTAATATATATCTCTTAATTTATCCAATCAATATGTAGTCTGTGGTCTCGGAAACTTTATTTCAGCTCATTCGGTTTTGAAAATGTTCGTATTTCAAAAGTTTAATTTCCAATTAAATTTAGCCATTTGCATCTTTTAATGTCAATAACTATTTAGAACCAATGGATCAGGTAATCCAAAATATTTTTATATCAAGAGAAGTGAAAAATTAACATCTTTTTGGGGATAAAACTTTCGGATTAACGTAAATAAGGTTTTGAAAATTTTATTACATAGGGTTCTTTATTCTTACAACAAATCCTTGAGATTTCTTACCAGTTCTGTTTTCAAATCTCTTAAAGAACAATGTAAATTTTCAATGTCCTTATCGCCTAGTAACCAAATCAGGAGTATTAAAATGCGTTTAACTTTGTAGTTGAGGTTCATTATGTAGATATCCTGCTATTTAATTTCAGCTTAGGGGTTTGGAAATGAAATGAATCAATGATAGAAATTAGATATTTTGGAAAACTTCACCCAAATGGCTTTCCTGACGTTTTATATTTCTATATAAATATTTTTAGATTTATATAAAAACATTTTACCCATAAAAATATTTAAACAATAGTTTATTTTAACCAATTAAACTTTTGAGACAAATCTTGGGCATTCAATGTAATATCACCACCAAAATGTACGACTAAGCAATCGACCCCCTTACAAAATTCGTTGGACTGAATTCTTTCATGGATAAAATATGTTGTCTTTAAGCCAACCTTTTAGTGCTAATAAACGGGTTTTAAAGAATTTATTTCTTTGTAGGTTGAGTTTTTCGTTACAACTTGAAAAGATTTAAGCATTAATTCAACCTCGTATGTAGTTTTCTGTTGAGAGTAATTATTCCCTACAGAGAAATAAAACAAATACTGATAAAGTGATTGTTCCATTTCTACAATCCAGGAAAGGTAACATCAATATAAATTTGCCCATTTTGAATTATCGAATTTGAAAATATGCACTCCCTTTATTCTGCTAATGAAATTCCGTGATAAAAAGTTTGTGTAAAATCTTTTGGGCTACATTTCACCTCCAAACTTCGCCATGAAACTTACCAAAGTAACTAAAAGTTTGCTCGTTTCTAAAACTCGCACCCTTGAATTAGAAATTTATGACTTAGATAAATTTTAGCATATACATTGTTGCCAACACAAACGAAAGGATAATAGAATAATTTGAGAATATTCAGCTTAAAATTAATTGCAAGTAATTAAATATTTGCGTTTGGATCTTAAGATTGTAAACTTTGTAACGGACTATCTGAAAATTGATCTTTTTATTAAATAAAGTTGTTGAAAGATCCAATAATGAATAGATTTCTGCTATATGAAAATTAAATGGTCTGGGAAAATACTATATTCCCATTTTAGTTTAATAATAGATTCCTCGGTAATAAAAACTTCATTAATTTCAAAAAGTTGTTAAACATAAAGTGAAAATTAGTTTACAAACCCACTAAACGCGAATAATTAAACTTCTTTTTGCGTATATAAAGCAAACTAGTAGTGAATAGTTTTAAATGGATTAAGCAATTAATTTATTTTTGGTTAGGAATATAGTTAAAGCATCTTCTAAACTAATCGACTGTTATATTTTCAGTGATACTTAAAAGCCGTGCAGAAATGCTAATTATTGTTTATTTTGGCTTAATAGCGAATTTAAAATAGCAAAGTTTTAACGTTAAACTGCAGAAAATAATCGCAATAAAATATCTTTATGTATATATTTTATTCACTATGTTCTTTCATTATTACGGCTTCAAATCTAATTTTGGAATTCATTCGAATTCGTTCATTTTTTTTATCCTTCTTATTTGAAGCAACATCTTGCATCACTTTCAAGTTGATATTTGAGCAATCGAATATTATTTTAAGAGTATTTAATGAAATGATATGTATAAATTTATTCATTAAAATGTCATGGGATAAATACGGCTAAACGAAAAATTCTTATTTGGACATTCAGTATTGAAATACGAATTATATTGCAATCCGGAGTTTTCACAACCCCCTTCTTTCACATAACAGCTGAAATAACACAGGGAATTATAAAGCACGAATCAATTGAATAGAAAAAAATTAAATGAAATACTCTTAAATTGACATGTCTATATTCGTTAGGAATAGAAGAAACTAATTTAAGCGTAAACTAAATTATTACATTCATGCTATTAAGCGACATAGAAAAACTGAATAATATATTTACAGAAGAAAGATCAAAGAATATTTAGATAAGTGCAAAATAGAATCATAAAATGATTTTATCGAATGAAATTGAGCAGATCTTGTTCCATGTTCTCTCTACCAATAGAAAGATTTGCATTTATTTCAGATTAATTTTAATGTATTTTATTACTTATGGTACAAACTATGTGATTATCTTTCTATTACGAAAGATTCTTTCTCTAAACAGATTTTTATCTTGGAATTTTTAAAAGCTTTTCTTTAAACAACTAATGCACTTTTAATGAAATTTAAAACTTTGAAAACTTTATTTCAAGATGTGTCGCGAAACAAAAATTAAAATATTGAATTCTATTTGCCAAATAATTACTTTTATTAGTAAATGCACGCTTGATAATTATATTTTGATATTCACCATTTGCAATTTGGTCATGTGAAATGAAGAATGAAGATACTGGAAATCTTTATTTATTGCCTTTGCAAGGAGTTCAGTTAGGAATATCGAATATTTTTAGGCAGGAGATATTGAATTGTAACGATGCAAATTTAATGGCTATTATCAAAAAAAATTACATTTTCTATTAAAAATTTAAATCTACAGCTGAAATATTAAATATCAAGTTTTTGAATGGATAAAGGAAATGCTATTAGAAATTCATTCTTTTTTATCACTTTTGTTTTAATGTTATATATAAATTTAGTTCAATGTTCTACTTTATATTAGTGATTACTTTTTATCTTATGATTACTCTTTATAGTAATTCATCTTTTTTTCAAAATTTTCCAGATTTCAATCGACGATGATCTTTATATTGACTACTTTAGAAAGAGTTGTATTGAGTTATCGTCAAATTCTCTGCAATTCCAAGACGCTTCATGGACACTGACATCAAAGAACATTCGAGTTTCAGCTATGCCCAGTTTGATAAAAGGAGTCATTTCTTAATTCAAAAATTTATTCTAGAATTTTTTAGTACAATCAATGTAAATGCTACATTTTCCCAGCGCCAGTGATTGCGCATAATGCATTCTTCCACGTTTGTTTAGTGTATCACTTAGAATAATGAAATTCTTGATAATGAAAGAAATAAGGATTTTATAAGGTTGCAGATGTCTTTGTCCAGAATTCCAAAATGTAATGAATTTAATATTACTTTAAAATTATTTATTTTGTTAAAATGAGTAGAATTAATGAGTTGATGAGAATATTTTGTAAAGTTTTTAAAAAAAGCCTAAGGTCCCTATCAATATATTCAGACGAACTACTTATTAAATTCAAATTTTTTTAATTCTTTTTGATTAAATGAAAACTGAATCCGAAACTTCAGTTAGTTTCAATAACTATACGTGTTCTTTTTACGGATAAGCCATTGAAATGCATGATTTGTAAAAGTGGGGAATGCATTTTTATCTCCAAACAAATTTTTCAAAGATTTCGATTGATGAATTATCAGTGTTTCTTGTTGGACAGTATTCAAATTTACCTTGAAATTTTTGAGAATTGGGATTACTTATGTGCCCATTCTACATTGCATATAACACAAGTCTACCTATTAATTTAAAATTTCTAGTTCCATTTCACTAATGAATAAATTCGATTGGTCCGATTAGTTTATGTATGCTTTCATACTATGAAACCAATCAAATCCGAATTGATGTTACTGTTGTCAGCGAAAACCGATATTTCAAAAAGTTTCTTTGAGCCTCATGGCATCTTTCCCTGAATTATCTTATACTATCTATTCATTTTTTAAATATGATGCATGGAAAGATTTTAATTGAATTAGAGAAGTTGATTTTAAACTTAAAATGATGTAAAAGTGCTTATAAGACGGCTATATCTTGAAGCAAAAATTTCAATGAATCTTATAATTCAGTAGTTTCCATGAGTGTTGCGCAGATTAGTCAAATATGGTTCTTTTGCTATAAAACACAAACTCACTCTTATATTTGAAGAATGAAAGTTGTTACAATTTCTTTAAACATCTGTAGGATTAGAATTATGAAATGCGTAGTGCACTTACAGTGGACATACAGTGAACTGAGACACAAATTGATATGCCGTCATTTCAAATGAAATCTTTTTTTAAGACTGTTGCAAAGAGTGCTCTCACATTTTGTTTTCAAATAGTAAACATAATATTAGATTATTTTCGAATATTGCTACAATTGATATTGCATATTAAACAAAATATTGCAAAATTTATGATAATTATGAATTTCTCTCTTGTAATTAAAGGTTAGTGTAACCATCTTGTAATACCAATTAAAATACTGGAGTTTTCTTATATTTTACTTCTATATTTAAGTACTTCCTATTGAAGCTAATAATTACAAACTATTTGTAAGTTTTAAGGAAATCATGTCCATCAATATCCTATCTACTGTGGTATAAATCTTGTTCAGGAAAAAGAAATTGCAACTTTTTTAATTTGATCAACGTTTCAATTTGAAATAATTTAGTGGAGTTTCTGTATATTAAGTGATTATCTATATATATTGCATCCGTTTAAAATTTCATATTCTTATTTATTCTTAGTGTACATGATTTGAAATTTTGTAACTTTATAATCTGAATTTCAGCATCGGTTAAAATTAAATTTTATTTCTAACGCTATGTAATAAAACAGATTTTAATTTCTAAAGTAAAAATTATTAAACTGGATAAATCAATAATTTTCTAAAGGAGTTCTAATTGGCTCGGCCGGCCAGCCAATTGGAGATCCTTTGAGTAAGAAAAAAAACTATTTGATCATCATGACTGATCACCATGGTGATCAATATGTTTTAAGAGTTGAGGCGCGCATAAATTAATAAATCGCATCTAAAAAAAAATTAGTGTTTATTTTGCAAATAAATGCACGGATGCAATTTATACAGAGTAGTGTTTGTTTAAATTAGTTTTCATTAACGCTGTTGAAAATTCTCTATTAAAGCTGATTATCTTTGTTAAATTTAAAGAATGCTTATGGGCATATTTCTTTACTTATATATAATAAAATTTATCTCGAAATTTTAAGAAAATCTTATATATAAATTATCTAATTTTCATGTGCTATTTTTTAATTTATTTAATGATATAAAATCTCATCAGTAAAATCTATTCTTCGTTAACTTCCAGATGTGTTGTGATCTTAACAGTTTATAAATCAGTATATTTTAGACGAGCACTATACTGTTTTAAAATACAGAAGAAACGTTTGCTAATTCTGAAATTTTATTTCTGATAATATGCGCTATCTGGAAGTAAGATTTTTCAAAATTCTATATTTAGAAAAGTTAATTATAAACTATAGCAGAAAATAAAAGGTCTCTTAATAATATTTTTAAAATATTTTTGCGTTATTAATTTAAAATGTAAAAATAATTGTGTAGAATACAACCTTAATGTCTGAATACATTCATACTGGATATGTTAAACTTGAATATAAAATGTGTAATTTTAACTTTGTGATCCCAGCAAAATAGTAATTTGTTCCACATGGACAATGGTTTTTAAATAATTTCCAATGCAAATGCACTATTTTAAAAGTAAACCTATTATTGTGATGCAATTTTTATTGTAAACTGCATATTGTAAAGCAGACTTAGGTTTATTACAGTATTCTTCTTTGTAGAATTCATGTATACAATATAAACTTATGTAATTTCCTACTTTTCCAATTATCTAGTAAATTCATGTACTGTACCTTGTCAATAAAGTGTTAAATTTGTACTGTTGTGTATTTGAATTGTATCAAGTAAGGAAAATTTATGTAAATATTTCCAATATCCTTTGTTCGCTGAATTGCTATTTCGAGACGATATTGTAATGTCTTCCATTCAATGACATTAAATTTAGGATATTTCATATAATGGAATGATTTGAAGCAGTTCAAAATTATACGATCATTTCAAAAGTAGCACTTGCGTTCCTTCTGGGAAGCGTAACATCACTCTAATAAAGCATTTAAATATATAGCTATTCTGATGCTTTTGCAGGCTTTCGTGAATGAAGCAATGTGAATTTCTGTGGTGTTGGTTTCAAGAAATTTCGTGTATTTAATTACCAAATATCTCGCATTATGACCGACTTCACAGCTAGTTTGATACACTATATAAAATGCTCTATTCCCAAGATAATTCTCCTTACGTGATTTAAAACGTAAGTTATATTTATGATAGCATTGGTGTCTAGTGTCCAAATTGTTTAAAGTAATCAATGAGTTTTAAAATCTTGAACGGCCATAGTTCTCCCTTTGTAGAAAATTCTATTAATGTAGAATGCTGAAATTAATGCAAAAATATTAATGTAATAAAATTTTGCAATTAGAAATTCATTCAATTTCAACTTTACTTACCATTTAATAAAATTTGTTAAAAAATTAACTGTTGAAGTATACATTTCGTTGAATCATTTGTTTAAAATTTGCTTAAATTGCAGTTTACGCACATTCTGTTGTTAAGAATTATATTGTGATAAAGCAATCTAAAAGCTTTTTTTAAATTCTAAATTTCAAGTTTGCTTTTAAGCAATGACTTAAATATTTAACTCCAAATTATTTATGTGAATTTTTCAGGTGAATGTATAAGTTAAGTAAAAGTTTAGATGCAAGTTTCGCTGGTTTTCGTACTCTTAGAATAAAGACCTTGCATGGTTATGTTCATTGTACAAGTCATTTTCCCTAATTGTATAACTACACGTTCATGAATCCGATTATAACACAGTAACAACACTGAAAATAGAATGCGTTTGGAAAAACTTTTCTTTTTCTTGAAAATGAAATTAAATCTTAAAAGTATAACAAAATCAGCTCCCCCTCCAAAGAAAAGAAAAATTAAAAGCATACATATACCGAAAAATACTCAATATAGAAAATAAAGCTAAAGCATCATTTCTTGATCAACAATAGAGAGAATATCCATATTGAAAGATTTGTAGCAACAATAAACTTATTTTAACTTTGAGGATTTAGCATTTTTACTAAATCTATTGTATGATCTTTGGCAATTTTTTGAAGATTAATTCCCATCTTTTACCAATAAATACATGAAATATATGTTTGCATTTTCGATGTATTGTTTACAATCGATTAAAGCTATCTTCTGACCCAGAACTCAGTTGGAATCCAAAATTGTAAGAAATTTAAGTCATTGCATGTTTGAGTTGTTGCGTTTATATGCTTGTGAAAACATAGATCGTCACTCTACCCCTTCACGGATTTGAACCTAAATTTTAAATATACTTTTTAAATGTCATATAAAGTGCAATATAAATTTATATAGTTTTGATATAGCTTTTATATAGTCTTCTATAACACATACGGTAATTTTCGAGTAAGTATAGATTCAGACCTTCTTTGAATGAATTTCTCTCGAAATTTAATAGAAGTTGGCAAAATCCATGCTGTACTGGTTTATCCTTATTAGTATACGATTTACCAGTAAATCATGTCAGTCGAGCGCAAAGCATTTTGATTTCTTTGTTACAGACGGGCAGACATCCTTCAAAATTGTGTTTATAAAAATCAGGAAATTCTGAAACCTACAGTTCGAGTTTATGACGATTGTACTACTTTGTTTCGTATACGAGAATTACGAGAAAATAAATGATTAAAAATATAAAATTTATAATGCCAAATAGGTATTTTTGTAAAGAACAACTTGAAAGTCCTAAAATATTTTTAATAATAAGGCGCGGAATTTATGTTTAGGTTAGTGCTTCAGCTTTTGATAAAACATTATTGCATCTAAACTGTAATGGCAAATAGCATGAGTAAATAACACATTCTGGAAACGCAAAGATTTCGGTAATAGAGGATAAAAAGTTGTTCACAATAATAGTCTAATTAGTTTATGGAAGAAGAAATTACTCTTAGAATGTTCACGTCATTAACATTTTTGCGTAGAGAGTGTAAGAATGAAAAATTATCCTTCTACATAGATTTAGACAATATATCACACGTTACCTATAGATCGTCAAGAGATAGGCGTAATTCTTATTGGTAAGATACTTTTGGAGATATGAACCCTATTTTTTTTATTCATTTTTGATCACCGTTATAACAAGTAAAGAATAATTAAAGTATTTTGAAAACATTTTGACTATTGCTGAAAATTTTGCTTTAAAATTCTTCTGCATAATTTCTCTTGATAATTATTACTTAATTTGAATGCTACAAAAATTAAGGAAAATTTAAGCGTTATCACTTAGCACTTTTAGATTGTAGAGATTAAGATTTATTTTTACGATGTATTGAATATTTTATACTTAAAATACATTATATACTATAAAATTATAAAAAATATTATAAACTTGAAAAAAGTTCATCTTTAATTTTTTTTATCTTATAAAAATTGCGCTTACTTAAATAAATACAAATCTCTTCTGTAGGAAATGTTTCAATTTGAAATTCTACAAGAGTAATTTAAGTTTCTCAAAATCCATTCTCTTCACTGAAGTACTACAGTTTTAATGAATTTCCATACACTTGGAAATCGTCCCGCTTAATGACTGTGAAATGATGTGGAGAAAGGAAGTCAAATTATTCCACTATTTGAAGTTTACTCAGAAGGTAATTACTCCCTCCTGGTGTTAATAATATTAACAATATGCCAAAGAGATTTAATAAATCTCAAATTTACTGTGCTTTAAAATGGAGTAACAGCATGGATGACAGGAGCCATATCGGCGCCGTTTAACCAAATTCTATTAATTTTGTACTCATAATGTTCTTGATTTTCAATCAATTATAAAATAATGTTATATTTTGTATTGTATATTCTCTGTACGGTTCTGATAAATTAGTTGCGTGTGTAACAGGAGAGAACAAATAGAAGCAACAGATATTGTTTACAACATATATTTAATAATCTATACATAATTAAAATAATCTATAAGTAAAAAAATTGCACAATGAAAGCAAAAGTTTAGAGATTACCTGAAAATTAATGCTAAATTTCCTTAGGAAAAACACATTCAAATATTGCGTATGTGAGAAATGTGTGTTTAAAAAAGTTTCACAAATATGATATGCTGTATAGATATAAGTTTGTCAAGAAATGTACTTACCGAAATCATATTTCCCCCTCAGTTTTATCGTGCCACAGCATGATATTTTTGGGCTTATAAAAACTGTGTTAAACATTTATACTGAAAAATAAAGACATTTCTGAATTACCAAAGCAAAGTTTTCAATGCATAATTCAAATCCATTTAATATATTTTTACCCCTTCATGGTTCTATAGCAAGGTGAAAAGTAAATTGAATTGCAGGTAAATACAAAATTTTATAAAACGATAAGAATATGTAGTTTGTGATAAAATCTAGAAAAGAATGTCCATTTACACGTCTTAAAATGACTTTAATACCTACAAGTTAAATATACAATAACTGATTGAAAAAAATCTGAACAAATTTATCCAGTAAAATAAATGATTTATTTATCTCAACCAAAAAAAATGGGCATTAAAAAGACATATGATGCGCCAATTGAGACACTGAAAAATTTTTAAGTTTTGAAATATGAGAGAAAATTGACGTAAACAGTAAATAAAACGATTTTTAAAATAAATTACTGAGATCGTAGTATATTGAAAGGTACAAAGAAATGAAAGCAAAAATGAAAATGGTTGAATGAAAAAAAAACTTTAACTTTCGCAAAGAGTACCATGTAATAAACAATAAAACAAGACAATATTTTAATAAAGAAAACATTGCCATAAATCTTATTTGAAATTATATTTTGAAGAAATTAATTAAAAGTAGAAACATATTCATATGAAAATTATTTGCCACTTTAAAGCAAAATGTTTTTAAAATTTTAAGATAAGAAAATTTTATTTCAAAGATATATTCTGAAATTATAGTGAAAAAATATTCCATATTTATTTCACACCCTCTAGAGACCCGCAGAAATTTTATCATAGCGCAGCTAATCTTCTAAAGTGCTAAGGAAAATGTGGGCCACATTTTATTCAATTTTTCAGTGAGGTGTGTTGAATTTTTATAAATTTCTAACAAACAAACGGACATTCATTGTTATACATACATATCTTAGTTAATTTTTACTCATTTCTAATTTATAAATAATTTTGTTTCAGTTATTTTTCCTCAAATGTTAAAACTATTTCTTAAATTTCTTATCAAATTTTATCATCAATCATTTTTAATACATAAATAAAATTTCAAATTAAAGATCTCTATTAAATTACTTTTTCAAGTTCATCATATTCAAGATATGTAATTTTATTAACAAATATTTAGGTATACCGTAACGAAACAAAATTGGCATTCTTCATTAAAATTCATTCCAACATCAAGGAATTACTACGAAAATTATCATTTTAAGCACTAAACAGTACATATTAAAATTCAGTTTCATTGTCTATTCCGATTTTTTTCTTTGTTTTTAAATTTTTTTAAATGAGAAAAATAAAAGCAAAATTCTATTTAATGAAATATTGGAATATTTACATTTATAATACTATTACTCGTGCATTTTTTTTAGATATGCATGTGTTAGCAAAGTACATCATCATCAAACTTTAAAATAAAATGGAACAAGTTTGGAAAAATTATAATAGATTCAAATTACTTTCGTTATTTCTTAATGCAAGAGAAGAAACAATTATGTGGCATTAATTAATTAATACTTAGATGGACGAACATGATAAATTATTTACAGCGATCTTTTTTTGGTTCTCCTGAACTAAATCTCCTTTAGGGTACTTTTTATTAATTAATAATAATAATTTCATGTAGATATCATGAAAAGATTCTCCGAAGATTTCTTTTTCTGCTTAATAAGGCATCTTTGATTTTTTTTCTTTAAGTGGAAATAACTTAATACCTTTCTGTCAAAAACCTCGCGTGGCATTCTTCAAAGATCACTGCGAAAAAAAATTAAACGGTTTTTGTTAAAAGGTATTTAAACATTTTTTTACGTCTTTTCTAAGCAAAAATATTTATTTTAATTAGACGTTTTCTCATCTTCTAGTTTACCAACAAGTCTACAAATCGATACTACGCAAATTTATACAATTTAATTAATTTTATAAGAAAAAGTTTGGTTGTCTTACATAAAGTCAAAGTTAAACTAATTGCCATGAATGGACATTATTTTCGTGGAATTAAAAATTATTTTTAGAATTAAAAAAAATGCTATGAATAAAGGATCTAATTTTTTTCTAATATGCTGTTTTTAATTTGCCACTAAGTCGATTAAAAAATTCCTCAATAAAAAATGATAGATACTTACTTTATAACACTGAACTCTGCATAGTATTGTACAATATTGTGTGATATCAGATTATGAACTATTACGATTATTGTTTAAGGTAACACAGTACTCAAAAAATCGAAATCTTTTTGATTGGCTCATAAGATAAATTGAGTTTTTCTAAATGTGTCTACAAAATTTTAGAGCTGTAGCTTCATTTTTTATTAAATTATTGAAGAATTTTGTATGCATGACAGGAGAATTAGCAATGCTGCCACGCCCACTTTTTAGTTTCAAACACCTGTAAAAGAAGCTCATTTGGCAAAAATATAGCTAATTACCAAATGCTTGAATCAAATAAGCTATTAGAGCGATGTATTCGGTGCATGACACAAAACTCCAATGAGACATTCCACAATGTCATTTGGAGTAAATTCTCAAGAGTTACAATTGCATCGGTCAAGCAGAATAGCAGAAATTGAATGCAGAATAGTAGAAATATACATTTAATCAATTTTGATATGTGTATTAATTATTTTTAAAGGTGTTATGATAAAAATTTATGAAGTTTTGATCTTTCATTCGTTTTTCTTTATATCTTCAATATACAAATATAATATTACGTTTCAATAAATTTTTGCCTTTTTTAAACTTTAAACAATTTATAATAACTTGAAACACATTTTATAAAAGTTGCAGGCAAAATTGATAGATTTTATATTATGATTTAAATGAATCAAAACTTTAAATGCATTTTTCTCCATGTAGATGTTTTTGCTTATATACTACATTTCAAAAGCCTATGCTTTTTCTTAAAAATGGAAGTAGGGGTGTTAAATTTTTTGTGAATGCTCAGAAATATACGCTTTATAAAACTTTGTATGTAATTAGCTCTAAGGTGTGTATTAATTTTTTTAAAAAGATCCAAAGTCAAAATTTCTGTAGTTTTTAGATTTTTTTGTGTTTTTTACATTAAAAAAATTAGAAAAAATTAAATACTGTTGGCAGGAAGAAATCCATTCTAAGTTTTATGTATTATATTAATAGCTATCTGGAAAAAAATTTGAGAAAAATATTCCTATTTAAAAAAAGCCTTAGAATTTTAAAGAAAGCTGAAAATTTTTAAAAGATTTTTAAATTATTTCAAAAACATTTTACAAGAGAGTTATAGAATACTATCTTACACAAAATAAAAGTAACATATAGCTTAAAACATTAAAGTTTAAAGAACAAAATTTTGAGGTACCGTTTCGCATTAATATCATACAATATTGTATTGTGTTGTTCGGAAAGTAATCTCGTTTTTTTTTTTTTTTTTTTTGTGGAAATGAAAGACAGTTTTCGTATAATAAACAAATACTTTATTAAATTATATATTGGCCGTTCTGTTCCAACACCTTTTGCCATCTTTCTGGTAGTAGCATAATTCCACCCTCATAAAATTTTTGGTCTTTGCTGCCAAAAAACTGATCGAGGTGGTTTTTGACCTCCTCATTTGAGGTGAAGGTTTTACCGTCTAAAAAATTTAGCGAACCAGTTCTGGCACTGGCGTACTGTCAACACACCTTCTCCATACACATCGGTCCATTTCTTTTTGGCTTGAACAGCATTTTTACCCTTTCTGTAGTAAAACAGTAAGATATGTCGAAAATGCTGCTTATCGCTCTCCATATTTAAAAGGGCACCAACCAAAAACTACTGCGTAGAATTAATTGGAATTTTTCACACACAAGTCTTGCTATATGAGCTCTCAAAGCATATAAAAATTATACGGCTTAAATGTGAAGTTGGATGCAAAAAAATACAATTAAATCCTCTGTCGGGAAAAAACGAAATTACTTTCCTAACAACCCAATACAATATATACGTGTTATTGAGATTGAAAGGACAAAATTACAGCGAGGTATAAGGTCATGCTCCAGTGCATTCACTTATAAAATAGAATGAACTCTTAAGGTAAAATTTAATATACATGAGATTTCTTTTAATTATATTAACCAATCAAAGCATAGAGATTTATGCTTTTATTCAATTTTAATATTGTCTTCGTCATTATTATTTATGAAAAATTCCTATTTTCATCAAATTGAGCCCTTTAAATATGTTTTTTTTCTTTTCATTTTTATATTGGGCATATTACTTGTTTCTCTGCATTTCACTTAGGTGAAATTCTAATTTCAATCAGCTTTAAGTTTTATCACAATTATCTGAGTTTATTTTAAATAACAATTTTAGTGACAGATTGATAATTGCAACGAACTTGTTGTCTATTTAAATTTCACAATTTTTGTACACAATTCGACATTATATAGTTTTTAAAGCAAATATTTTAAAATAATTTAAGTAATAGGAAAAGGATATAACAAATACGTCATCTTAGCTTTATTACATTTTCCTTAATGTTATTGAAAATTCTTCGAAATGTAAAGTTCTATATTAATAATTTTACAGTACATTTATGAGAATATTTATTTCGCTTGTGTAACAGAAAGAATTGATTTCAAAGTTTGAAGAAAATATTAAATGTTTGTTTAAAATAGGATCCGCTACTTTAGTTTCTGACATGATTATAAGTATAGATGATATTGCAAGCTATAGATACCCGTATCATTTTATATTGTTAATTACAGAAATGATATCTTAAATAGACAACATCATCAATCTAGTTTCGTTTTTCTGCTTTTCAAAATGTTTGGAACTACAAATTTACAGAAGAATTTTACTTGATATAATTTACAGAATGTTAGTTGAAATGTTTGATTTCCTATAGGTAATAAAGATTTTTCCTAAAATTGGGATGTAGAAAGTCGCCCAACGAATTTTGCCAATAATCGCTAGAAGTTAAAGAGATTCTTTGTATTTTCAAGCGTTGTCATTTTTGGGAACTTCACGGATTGAATAGTCACTGGTAAATGGGTTAAAGAAAGTCGCAAATATACTTGAAACTAGCTCTATCGATTGGAGGCTATTTTACTATGTATAAGTTTGTGTTTGTTTTCACTCTCTTCCAGATCTGCTAGAATGTAACATTTTATACATTATTCTGGCTATTTTCGGTGACCAATGTGCTGCATTAATATCTAGAAGTCATCAATTAATTTATTTATTTAAATTTGATCTCATAAAATAGATATTACCTGGAAATACTTTATTTAAAAATTCTTTAATTATTATTTTTTAACTTTGAATATATATTTTTAAGATTTTTATAAATTTACAATTTTAACAGTTACAGACAATTTTTGGGAAACTTTTAATTAAAAAAGTGGGTAATTAAATTATTAATTTGCATCTATACTAAACTAAGAATTCTACAATTTCGGTATCGCTTTTTCTATTTAAATTCCCAATGCAGATTTGCTAAATACTCAAGTAAAATAAGTAACTTGCTAATTGAAAAATAGAGATTTTCTATTTGATTCGGCAAAATTCATATTTATAATCAACTTTTTATTTCCTTGATCATCGTATAGATTTCTGTGAAATGATCTTGCCAATAAAGTATTATATTTTGATCCTATTTCTATATTTGAATTTAATTACTAAATACTGAAATTTATGCAAATATTTTCAACAAGCTATATGCGGTGAAAGGAAAATTTGAGATGAAGATAAATTGAGACATCTAACTGAATGAAAATCTAGCAGCATAATTGCAAACATTGCCTATACTGCTCTTGTAAAAAACGCGTCGTGAATTACCGTTCAGCTAATTTTAATAAATTTTATATTTTTTCATAAAAATTTTCATGTAACGACTGCTGATTCCACCACCATTTTAATGAGCTACATAAAATCATCGGTTCTCATTAAAATTCCTCATACCACTACTTTACATTCGAATTGCTATGCTTAAAAAACACAAATAATGGAATATTGACTGTTTATTGAATAAGAAACATAATTTTAATCTATAAAAAGTCGATTTTCTATCTTTCTAAATCTAGCTCTACTTTTATATTCTTTTCCGAGTCTCAATTCTCTCATAAATAATCCTTTTTCAAAATCGCAATCCTACTATTTGACAATATGTACATTCTCGCCATCTTAAACAAGGATATCTTGTAAAATTCAGTGAAACGATAAACAAAATAAAGAGATAAATCTTTGAAGTTCGTTAAGTAATTACTTTGCACTGATTTAAGCTCAAAATAGAGGTCTTATTTTAATTTAATTAAATCTGCTGATCTTTAAAGAAGGTTGAAGGAAACCAATAGTGTGTTTGCATTATATTTATTATAGGGTTTTATTTGACTAATTAATTAGCTTAGAAATTTCATCTTAGTACAGATATTCGCTTTAGATAGAATACGGTAGTTCTGTTCAAATAAAATCTTTTCTTATAAATTTGAAATCAGGATGTATAGTTTATGACCTTAGTAAGAAGATAGCATTAATTTGTTTTGGAATTTTTTGTCAATAAAATGTTTTTACAATTTTTATTTTATCTGAAATACGTAATCGTATCTGAGATAAATTTAATAAAGCTAAGTTGTTTTTCAATTTTTATTCAAATAGTTAATTATCTAATTTAATAAATGAATTTTTTTCTTGAAATATATTGTAGTGAATATTTTCACTTACTATGTATAATGTTAAAATGTCGTTTCCAAATATTATACTAAATAATTTATAAATCATTTCTAAGTTCTACATCTATGAATTAAAATATTATTTTTAGTTGTTTTCCTATGGTTTAAAAACTCATTCTCTTGTTTTGTCAAAAGGAAGATAATTTAAATAGGAATTTTGAAGTTTTAATATGTAGTTGAGAAAACTCGCAATTTATCTTAATTTTCATTATGTGACATGTAGCTGCTTTCGTTTTTATTTGAAGTTGTTTTGACAACTGGTTTCCAATTTATTATTTGCTTTTATTTGCTGGAAACCTATATTAACCGAAAATTTCAATGTTAAAAGTTTTAAAGAATTTTTATTTTTTCCAATCATTTTAAAGTTATATTTCCTAAATTCAAGTCCTACTTCCCTCCTGTTCTCCAATTCTCTTAACAATTTTCAAATTTTAGAAAAGTATAAATATTTGTTTCCAGAAATTCTCACTTACTATTTAAAAAAATATCCTTCATATACAGTATCATTAAATGGCATTGTTTCCGAACGTATAATACCTACTAATAACACTAAACAGAAATAAAAACGCACATATAATATTCGTAGAATTATTAGAAAAGGTTTATTCTACATACAACGATAAATTGTATTACCTAGAATTATTTTTATATGTTTTTAAAATTGGGAGACATTTACTACAAAAATATTCATTTTTCAACTTCCATTAACGTCTTGCAAATATTGTACATTGTGGTAAATCTCACTTGATCAAATCTAACTAACCAAATTCGGATAGCTGAAAAAAAAGACTACAATGTCTTGCAGTGCACCTAGGTGGGCAAACCTAGGTGAGTAGTTGTTGGTGCATTATATTTGCAAATAAAATTTCAATTTCAGAACATGTAGAGACAAATAAAAAAAATAAAATTTGAAATTTCAAAAGAATATGAATCAATTAAAGAATTGTATATTAAATTTTAAAAAAAGATAAAATCAAGTTTATTTTTCTTTATTTCTAGATATTAGTTTTGATTTCTAGGTAGGATATAATTCTAGATATTCTATATTCACGTTTTGCATTTTAAAATTAAAATATTTTTAATTTGTTTCTAATTTAAACTATTCGGAATGATTTCAGTTTTATTTGTAAGCATTTGAGCTTAAATTCTTCAAGCCTAAAGTGAACATATGAAAGCATAATCGCAGTAAATATCTTGGTTCCTCATTTTTATATTTCTTTTCACGATGTATTATTCCTTTTTTCATCTGTAAGGTATTAAATAATTTTTAAACAATACATTTATTATAAATATATTTGTTTATATTATTTTTGTTCCAGAAACTTGCATGATCTTTCTCCGGACATTTTGCATCATCACTCATTTTAATACCGGATGGGCAAGAAATCCATAAAAACTTCAAGAAATTCATAAAACCCGTAAAATTAAGCAAAATTAAAAACGGTTAGTAGATTTAGTAACGATAAGTCATGGGATATTTTTAGGTAAGGAAAAAAAAATTCAAAAAAGCCGAAAGGTGGCGCTGGTATGAACGTCTTAGCTGGAAATATACAAATGAGACAGACGATTAAAAATACTTACTCTCTGGAACCAGAATCAGTTCTCCGTTGCCTGCTATGTAAGTAAACAAAGATGCTATGTGGAAAAGATCAAGCTTTCTTGGTGAAGCTGTTTTACCTGAACCAGGAATTAGCGACTGCTGTACTGCGTAAATTCCTACCACAGAAAGTTATGAAGAATAAGAAACGACATTTAACAGTGGTAGGCCTCATAAAGCTTGTTCAGCGATTTGAGGAAAGTGGATCGCCTGAAGACAAGTAAGGTCCGGACGACCAAGTTTAATGCAGACACGCTCGGAGCGCGTTGCAGCCGAAATGGAAATATTAGCTTCCGAAACTGAGGCAGGAACTAGCAGTGCACGAGAAGCTGGCAGGTGCTTGGGATTACCACCATCCTCGTTACGCAGCATTCTTCATGGAGTTCTTAATCAGTATCCATACAAATTAAACTCTTACCATGAACTTGTAGCATCGGATACTGTAGAGAGAGAAGCCTCTGCGAGGTGGGCTCTCTCCAAAATTAAACAAGATCTCTCCTGGGTCTTTAACATCTTGTGGACAGATGAAGCTCATTTTGCGCTCCATGGCGACGTTAGTACACATAACTGTCGCATCCGGATGACATCAAATCCACGAGTGGACGTTGAGAAACCACTGCATTCGCCAAAGTCACAGTGGGGTGTGGGTTCACAGGTTCCTTCATCATAGTACCCTTCTTTCCAGTAAATGGGTGGAAAACGGTGACAGTGAATGCTCAGCGTTATTTAACGCTTCTGACGTTATATAGTGTTTGTGGATAAGGGCGTTAAAATAAGTCAAACAGTGTATCCGCGGGACATTCTAGAAGCTGCTGTACTTCCTGGGCCATAAAGCGCTTCGACAACGTAAACTGGAATTTTCACCCAACTTCGCACCAGTTCACAAGGCCAAAAAGACACAAGAATGGTGCAAAACGTACTTTTAGGATGTGCTATCATCGCAAATTATTTACAATACTCGCAGAATCTGAATCTCACGGATTACAGTGTATGGTCCATTTTGAAATCTATTTGCACTAAATTACAAAAAAATTTGGACTCTTTAAAACAATCGCTTCGGTGGGAAAGGGGTAGATTAAAAGTAAAAAAATTGTGACTCATTGCTGAAAACTTCAATAAGCGTTTGCGTCTCTGCAAATCGCTGCAAATGGCGACCACTTTGAAACCAATTAAATTTATTGATTAGAAAAGTCTGCTCTTATTATTATTTGTTATATTTTAATTTATTTATTTTGAATAAAGTTATATTAAAAATTGTTTGTCCGAGTTTTTCTGCTGCATTCTGTATACAATTTAAACGAACTCGCATTACTTACGAGGCTGCAATTCTGCGGTCTCTAATTAAGCTGCAATTCTGCGGTCAAAGGCTGCGGTCTCTAATTAAGCAAAAGTAAGTGTAGTGTTTATCAAAATTCAAAACAAAAAAGTGAAAATTATCATCTCAAACCTTAAGTGGATGATGCAAATATTTTTTAAATTTCTTTTAATATTTTTCACTTTTTTTAATTCATTAAATTTTTATTTTTAGTGCTTCTAAATTTAACAAAAAAAATAAATTTTACCCGTATTGGGACATTTAGTAGCAAAAAAACCGTTTCAATAAAATGCATCACGTTTAGCTTCAAAAAAATGTTAGAATTTATGGAGTAAATTATGCCACCTTCAAAATACTTTCGCTAATGTATAATGCAACCGAAGACAAACTTTTGTTGCAATAAATTAATTTATGTTCCGATAAATGAGTATGAAAAATAAATTTATAGTAGTATTTTTTTGTTCATTGGCATTAAAAACCACATTTCCTTTAAGGTATAAATACTTATGAGGTAATACTAAATATCTTTCATTTTTTTAAATTTTTTTCTAAAGCTACTTTGACTTTCCTCACTCCTTTTTATGTAGATAATTTAATATTTTTCTTTTAAAGACATTGCATGAGTGAGATTAGATTTTTTCTTCAGAAATAATTTCTTAATTTTATTTTCAAGACAAAAATTTAAAAATAAAAAGGCAGATTTGGTAAAGGAAGGTATGTTTTCCCCCCTTCTTTTCCATTAGCAAATATCATTATAAATTTCCTCATCAAGTGATTCATTACCTAAAACTTGAAATTTTAATAATATATGGAAGTTAATTAGGCTTATATAGACAAAATTGGGATGTTTTACGACAGTATGCGTGTATTAATCGACTTAATTTTTGTAAAATTAATATTCCCTCTGTCTAGAACTTTAATGTTAAAAATGGTATTAAGGAAGAATTTTTTTTTTGAACTTCTGTTAAGTTTAATATTAATAAACTGACTTAAATATATTATGGTTAAAAGTTCGGATTAACCCTTAACTGGAGACGTGCAGTCTGTGAGACTGCTAGCGATGGATTTTCGGTCACTCCTATTCTATTTTTTGCTCAATTGAATGGATTGACCATGTAGTTCTTGTTCCGTGACTTTCAATACACATGCACTTTTTCAATCGATTTTAGCGAATGCTTTTTAAAATAATTCAGTTATTTATTTGAGTGCGGTCTCTAAGATCGCACCACCCTGTTAGTGTTCCAGTGATAAACAAGGCTTAGCAGTTGGCGCTAAAACTTGGACCCCGAAATATCATCCAACTTACTGATCCTATTATGAAGCAGTGTTCCAGACACTTTTAAATGAAGCAGAAAGTGATTTTAGTGATAAGGATAATTGTACAGAAGAGTTTTTCGATGAAAGTTCGCATTCAACTGATTCTGATATGTTTCAAACATAATTACTTTTTCTAGTAATAATGTATTTTGAAAAATTTATAAAATATATTAATATATCAAGAGATATATATACAAAATTTATAGGTTGATTTTTATACTAGTTCTTAACCTGTATGTTTAAAATGCCCTAGAAAACCGTGTTATGAAAGTAACACAAGTCGATAAAAAAAGGGCCAATTTTACACATTGTCGATTTTTTTTAAATTTTTCATATAATTGTTGAATTTTACATTACAGTGTCTTCTATATACCTTCATATACTGTAAAAATAAATATGATTTAAAAAATAAAAAGTAATGTTTATTCAAGAATATTATTTCTAGTAGCATGTCATTTAAGGAGAAAATGTATGTTCCAACGCATTTACTTTTTTCAATGATAATATATTTTGTAAACTTTCTAAAATATATCTATACATCAAGAAAAATATCTACAAAATATATTGGCAGTTTTTCATACTAATACATTCATTAGAAAATTTAATTTGAGTATAAATGAAATGCGGTCTCCTAGACTGCACTTCCCCAGTTAAGTCCTAAAATTTCACCTCCCCAGTTAAGGGTTAAAAGGAAGAATTAACTGAAAGGCACTGCGAGGTCTAATGCCATATTCCCTATAAATTATGCCTTAAAAATATCATAAAATATACAAAAAAAACTCATCTAATTTAATTTATAATCTAAGCACAGAAACTCGTATATCGAATCATTTTTCTTTGAATTTTATTCTGATTTTAATAATTATTTCTTTCTAAATAAAAATTTTCCATTTGTACCTCAAATATGAATCTTTCAAAGTTTCAAAATTTCTTTTTTTATACCGAATATACCCTGTTTTAATCTGAATTTGCTTTTAGAGTAAATTTTAGTTTACTGACAATTAAGACTAGTGATAATTCTCGAAATTAGATTAAACATAGCAATTTTGTATAAAGAGGATGATAATTGCAAGAAATTTATTGTTTAGTTTACGTTTTTTAGTGCTTTTTTCATGAAATGAGGAAACCGTTATAAGAAACTGATGCAGCGATGTTACAGATTCAGCCAATTGTAATACAATAACTGATTTCAGGAATTATATTTTCACTTTAATGTTTCAATGCGAATGATTTCTGAATTATCCAATTAAATATTATTGAGAAGAAAGAGGAAAAAAATTTCTTTAAATTTTGCAAATATAAAGAATTCATATTTGTGAAATTTAGATTTGCTATTTGAATTTCCTATTTAAAATTTTAATCGGATTTCATTGTAATTAATAGGTTTAAAAAGCTCGAATATTTGTAAAATGTTAGAGTTTTATTAAGTGTCGTTTTTATTTAAATCTATTTACGTGTCTATTAATTAGGCTATATTTGAATAAATGTTACCAAGTTTCTGTATTAGCAAAAATGCTCAATTTCTATTACGACTTTGAAAATAAATTTGACATATCATAGATGTATTATTTAAGATTTGATATAAAGAAAATAGCAAATTTTAACTGCAAAAAAGGAGTGCTTCATTGCTCTGTTTTTATTATTATTATTATTTATTTATTTATTTATTTCAATTCGAAGCATTTAAAGAAACCAAATTCATCTGTCAATTATACTATCATAAATGACAAACGACTATTTCTTAAACAAATAATGAGCAATCGTATCTCACCTAAATTTCTTCATTTTCAAACACAATTCTAAAGTTTTCTATCATAGGAAATTGTTATTTAATATAGACTATATTTAACTGTTTCCTGAATATTTCCTCTCTCTTTTTTAAGTATTTTTAACATGAGAATATTAAAAAAATATACATCTATTATTTAAATATTCAATTTTATTTTTTAAACTGGTTATAAAAAAAATTAGCGACTTTTCTTTTTAAAAAATAATGAAGCATTTCCTAATACTAATAGTATTTTTTTTAAATATTTGAAATGATATTTTCAACAAATAAATGCTTGTGGAATGCAATTTTAACGTAACTGCATTATATATTTCTTTATATTGCATAACACAAAAATAAATTTTGAGTGTCTAATAAAAAAAGAGATACCATTCAATTTTCATAAAGCATTACAGATATATTTTTATAAGATTTTTAGAATTGTTTATTTCTTTGAAGTCAAAACAACTGATTTGTCCAAGTTAGTTACTGGAAAATTAAAATTAAAGAAAATAATCAGATATAAAAATAATAAATATAAAGTTAAAGTTTATTTTATTCAACTCGAAATGAAATTCTTATAATGTTTAAAATTATTTTATCATCTAAACTCCTTATCATCTGCTTTTAATTAAAATTAGAATATAAAGTGAACTAGACTATTCTCAAAAACTACCGTTAGCTAATGCTTTTCATAAACTATTAATACCTGCTATATTATTACTCCAAATTTAGTTCGCGTGCTGAAGTATAAGAAAGTTTGTCTTCGTTTGAGAGATCTACTAAAACTTAATTTTAAACATAAATAAATTATACTCTAATAAAAGCATTGACAAAAGGTGTATTAAAATAAAAATAATAAATTATACTTTAATAAAGCCAGTGCCAAAATATGTATTGAAATAAAAATAAATTAAAAAATAGTGGTAGAGAAACAATGAAAAAGAAAAAAAGTGTTGCTAATTTCTAATTAATTGTTTAGTTAATTTTATTCTTTGAAATGTTGATATTATTCTTTTCTCGAATCTTATATAATAAATGTACAAAAAATGATGAATTCAGATAATAAGAGGAGATGTGGAACATATATACATATATTATGAATATACATAGTCACAACGGCTTATATTTATATTAAGATAAACAAAAGTTCTAAAAAGCTATTCTTTTAGAAAAAAAAATTACATTTCTAAGCAGGATTCTTTCTCGATAGCATTTGCAACTGACAATTACTCCGTAAAACATTTAAAGTTAGGCAACGATTTTTTATGATGTTCCTCTTATATGCATTCAACAAGAAGCATAGAAATATCGTGAGTGTAATTTTTATGTATTACAGTGTAATCTTTAGACGATCTAACTATGCTTCCGAAATAGAATGGTGGCTTATTAATTAGTAGAACTCAAGCTCAGTGATTAAAACTTTTAAGAACGGCATAATTGAGCTACAAAAGAAAATGAAAACTATCTGAAAGGATCAAGGAAGTAATCGAAACCTGAAATGGCTGAATATATCTCATGCAGTAGTTACCGAACTTCTTTTCAAACCAAGAGACTTTTTGCATTTTTCAATCAACAATGTAAAATGTCTGTCAGACTTGATATATGTAGTTTTTGGGCAGCCTCAGCAAATATCCCCATTTTAGTACAACTATCTCAACTTTCGAGATGAAATTTATGAGCAAATTGTATATTAATTGTCACTATTTACCAACAAACAGTATTTGAAATGTACCTTTTTGATGAAGCAGCGTATCATTAGGCCCAAGCCTTCAGTTAAAATTCAACAAGAGAGTTCATTTCTAAATGATAGTAAGAAAGATAATTTTCAAACGCCATTATATGTATGAGATTCATTATTAATGTGCAATAATGTATTACTTTATTTACATAATATCCGTTTCTGCTTCTTTTGCAGACCAAAAGAAATTTTCATCATGCCTTTCACAAATATATTACTAAATTATTATAATTAAAATTCTATGTCCTCAAACTTTTATGATTTTTTGGCCCAAAATTTACTTGAATTTATTCATGTTTACAGTTAAAAATAAATTGTTAATACATCTGAAAAATTTCAAGATGCTAAAGATGCTAGTGATGCTAACATTCACTTTGTTGAACACTTTTCTTTAAAACTTTTAAAATTTTAAGAATAATATTTGAAATTCTTTGTGAAAACTAGGGATTTATGGAACTTTAAGATCGCAATTTGTCATCACAGTAAAAAATGCTTTTTTTTTTTCTTTTCAGTCAAAAGAGTTGCGAAACAATGTCCTTTAACTGAACTGAAATACATGTAGAATTATTTTACATTTTGAAATCTCGGGAAACGAAATGTTTCGTCCTTTCAATTTAACACTGGGCATTCTTAACTTTTAGATTATGCTGTGTTATTTATGATATAAAATTAATCGAAACATTATCTGTCATGTATTTATATAGTAAATAAGGCTGTTTCTAAAATAAAATTATGTCAATGTTTGCCAATATCAATATCTAGATGACTAAATTGAATTTAGTCAATATTTCTGGACAATAATTCACATTAAGCAGAGAGTATTTCTGAGAAACATACTATTTGCCCAACCTCAAAAGGCAATTTCTATTTATAAAGCAGGTAATTAAATTTAAAAATAAATTTAATAATAAATTATCTTTACTGAATGCATTTTTTCAATTCCAGAATTGTAAATGAGTTCAGTAGACGCCTTTACTGTAAATCTGATATATTTTTATCATCGAAATTTGAATTTCAGGTTCGGAGAATACACCAATTATTCCTAATTACTTCTTTAGAGAACACAGCAAACCAATTTACTAACATAATATCCTAGAAATCCTAATGATAAAATTGACTAGAAAACGAGTTAGCGGAATTGCTATTTTCTTATTTACATCGATTTTATCGTTTTTCGAAACAGCTAAAACGAGAAAGAAGTTATAATGGAAACATAATGATTAAATTTTATAATACATGCAATGGCAGGATTTAAACAACGAATTCAGCAGTGGTTTTAAGCTATTTTGTGAATTCGACATCGTTGTAGTTCTTGAATTAACTATTCCTCAGTATAAATTATGGATGGATCATAAAGGAATAGAAATTTCCTTTATTATGTTTGTGATGAAATTGAATTTGTATTGCAATAACATGAATTCTGTTATTTGTCCTTAAATTTATTTTTCTAATTCGGAAAGAAGTTTTGAAAAAGTTGGTTTATATAAAGGAACCGACATATTTTTGTCCCTTACCGAAAGAAACTGCATGTTCATCTTCTTTTGAAAATTACGATGTTTAATTTACGAGCCAGTTTTTGAAACTATAGTGTTCACTGGTTTTATTAGTAGCGTTTTACTTGAATTAAATCTTTAAATTATATTTATAGGCATCAAAACAGATGATAGTAACAAATATTAAAGTATTTTTAGTATCTGTGGTGACTAAAAAGCCTTTCAATAGCAACAGGTTTAATTTTTTTGGCATATTTATACTCATTCTGTTTATTGCAGCGATTCTCGACCTGTGGTACACCCCCCTCCCCAGGAGGGCGCGATAAACTAGAGGGGGGGCGTGAGAACATACAAGAGAAAATATTATTTTAAAAAATTGATTAACTGACTGAAAGGAAAGCACTCATGCACGAAGAAAACAAAATACATTTCGACATATTTAATAAAGTATTAAAGTAAAACACTAAATCAAAACTTACTTAATCAAAATATACTAAACTGAAAACAAATTTAATAATTATTAGTGACTTCCTTGGGCCTGTCTTGCAGAGTAAAGTTTTTTGAAGGAAGGCTTAATATAAGAAATAGCCACTTTCAGTTCTGTTTCTGTATTTTGTTTTCAAAGAAGCCACAGTAGAAAATCCAGTTTCACAAATTTAAGATGTTGAATGGTAATAGAATGTGAAATGTCATTGATTCTAGTGCAGAAAAATCATTCTTACTCCTGCCCAAATTTCAATTAGTGACTTATTATCAAATTGTCTTTTAGTTTTGCCACTTGTCGTGAAGTCTATGAATTTTTCTTCCTCATCAATTGAGAATCCTTCGGGAGTCTTAAGAAATGGATCCCTAATCCACTCATATCTTGATATCAGTTTGTCGTCAGCATGAAAATGCTTTTTTAAATTTTTTTGACAGCATGGTTAAATGATTTTCAATGGTTACAAAAAACAGCTTTAGCATGTTCTTCTTCAGCCTTATAAGTTTTATTACAATCATCCACATTTCCAAACATTGTTAAGTTTTTTGCTTTAAATTTCTGCTGCACAATTCCAAGTTTCTACAAAAAGCATTAACTTTATCACTCGTATCCAACATACGTGTATTTGCTCCTTCGTGTTGAAAATTCAAGTTATTTAATTTCTCGAATATGTCGACCAAGTAGCTCAATTTCATCACAAAAAAACCATCGCGAAAATTCTCGGCCTCCAGTCTATTTTCTTCTTCTAGGAAAATGGCGATTTCTTCTCTTAATTCAAAAACACGTTGCAAAAATTTCCCACTTGATGACCATCTTGCCTCGCAATAAAATAGTAACTCTGAATGTATTGAACCCATGTTTTTACGAAGTGTGGAAATTATTCTCGATTTCAGGGGTCTCATTTTTATATAATTTACTACGGTTACAACCGTAGTTAATTCAATATTCAAACCAGGAATCATTTCTTTCGAAGCCAAAGCTTCTTTGTGGACATGCAATGTGTGCACTGAGGCGATATTTGTTTTACAAGTGCTTGTATACCTTGGAATCTTCCGGACATTGAACGAGAAACATAGGTGCATATTTCGATGCAATTTTTCCATTCTATGTTTGCCTCATTTATAAAATCATAGAAAATAGAAAATAATGCGAGCGTTGATGTTTTGAGTTCTATAAGTTTGCAGGAAAGTAGTTCTTCTACTACTGACATATTATCATAAATTCGAACATAGGCAATTAAATGAGCATCTTTATCATTATCTGTTGCTTCGTCAAGCTGTATTGAAAACGCAACTTCGACAAAAGCTGACACTGTACATCTTTAGTTATATCGCCAATTCGACTAGCAATAGTATCATTTGAAAGAGGTATGGACCGCAATTGTTTTGAAAAATTATCACCAAACATAATTTCGACAATTTCAATTGCTTCTGCAAAATAAGCTCTATGCCAATGGTGTGAGGTTTTTTACATCCGACTATTTTATATGAACTTTGTAAGATGCATTTAAAGCTTTTTTATTCACAGTCAAGGTTTATTTAAAGAATGACTTTTGATTTTGATATGTTTTTAATTTTAATTCGTAGAATTCTCTGGGTTTGTTGACGTACTCATTATGAAACGTTTCCAAATGTCGTTTAAGTTTATTCGATTTCATGCTATCTGCGGCCAACACTGTCGAGCAAATGATACACAGTAGCCTTTATTCTTCATACTGGTAAACACAAAATTTAAGAATTCTTGAGAATATTTCCTTGATTTTATTTTCGGAATCAAGCTCGTCTGTGTACTTTTTGATGTTTTACTATCGTCTAATGATTGCTTACTTCCGCTTAAAAATTTATTCATGAGTCTGCATAAATCTGTTGCCGTGAATATTTAATATAGTGAATTGCAATTAACATGAAAACATATATAACATACACATTCACGATAGATTCGATAGCGATAAAAGAATCGACTCGAATGAGACTGACTGGAATTGAAACTTGCGTTATCGAACATTTTCCTTTTTCCTATGAGAAAACATTTGCTCCGCGTATGCTCGAGACGGCATAGGTCGCTTGGATTCCCTTCCACAACCATTGCTTATTTTTTTCACTTTTATTTTGTCATGCTTCTGTTTTATTATTTGAAAAAAAGTATTCCCAGTTTTTAAATTTAGCTCACACCGTCTAGGTTAACTTTCATTAACGGATTTTTCTACTTTCATGTTCTTTTAACGTTTTCTCCCTCTTTGGCTTTCATTTCAACTATAATATTTAAATTTTCTCCGCTTTCATTCTTTTCATCTGTGTACCGCCCGTTCAAAATGCAACATGTGGTTTCTCGCCAACGTTCGCTCGCTTTTACTCTTGTCTTGGCAGTTAGTTAAAAATAATTTAAAAACATAATCCAAAATACTCAATATACATTATTGTTGTATACATTTTATTGTAAGCCGGGGGCGCGATACTAAAAATACTAAACAATACTGAAATACTGTCCACGAATACTGAAAGGTTGAGAAACGCTGGTTTATTGTATACATGAACTTTCCTAATGGAATCGAATCCTATGACATCGTATGCGTGTGCGTGCGTGCTAGCTTGTGTGTCTATTATAATCAGAAAGAAGGTATTTTATTTTAAATTAAGGAAGAATTAACGACGATTGTAAAATGTCCATTTTTTTAATAAAATAATCCCATTTCACAAAATCTATTGAACAGCTATATTACCACTAAGAGCTTTCTCGGCAAGAATGTTGCTTGAACCTACTTTTTAGTTATAATAAAAGCAGTAAAAATTCGTGCTTTCGCACCAAAAAAGTTTTTCATTTTGATCTCACATTGAATATAAATTTCTGCCTTCTTGCATAAAATAAATCGTTGGTATCATCAATTTTTGTAAACCACGCAAAATAAATGCAGAAAGAAAGCAATTGCAAAGAGACTAAAATCGGAGACGAAAAATAATATAGAAAAACTAAACAGTTTCAAATAAGACCAGCAAAAATATACATATCTTATTGGTGGAAATGAAAAAAAAATGTATCAAAAGAGCGTTCCCGGGGCAGAATATTTTAAAGAAATAGAATAATAAAGAAAAAATTTATGTTTCAGAAAAAATGTAGGAACTTTCTTAGCAGTGTTTGTTCTCCAATAGTTTTTTTAAAATAGCATTTGCATCATAAATCAATGAATTGCTATCAATTGTAATTATTATTTGTTTATGAGTTATAAAATAAATTATCTAGACCAGCGTTTCTCAAACTTTCAGTATTCGTGGTCCAGTTTTCAAGCATAATTTTCATCTCGCCCCCCCCCCCCCCGCTTACAATAAAAAGTATACAATAGTAATGTATATTGAGTATTTTGTATTCTGTTTTGAAATTATTTTTAACTAACTGCCAAAAAAAAAAGAGTAAAAGCGAATCAATATTGGCAAGAAACGACATCTGGCATTTTGCAAAGCGGGTAGTGAACAGATGAAGCGAATGAAGGCGGGGAAAATTTAAATATTATATTTGAACTGAAAACAAACAGGGAGATAACATTAAAAGAATGTGAAAGTAGAAAAAATCGTTCATGAAAGTAAATTTAGACTGGGTGAACTAAATTTAGAAACGGGGAACACATTTTTCGAATAATAAAAGAAATAAAACAGAAGCATGACTAAAGAAAAGAGAAAAAATAAGTAATGTTTGTGGAAGAGAATCCACACGACCGATGCCGTCTCGAGCATGCGCAGATGTTTTCTCATATGAAGAAGGAAAATGTTTGATAACGCAAGTTTCAATTCCAGCCAGTCTCATTCGAGTCGACCCTTCTATAGCTATCGAATATATCATAATTGTGCATGTTATATATGTTTTCGTGTTAATTGCAATTCACCATATTAAATATTTACAGCGGCAGATTTATGCAGACTCATGGATAAATTTTTAAACGGAAGTAACCGAGCATTAGACGATAGTCAAGCATCAACAAGTACACAGACGAGCGGTTCCGAAAATAAAATCAAGAAAATATTCTGAAGAATGCTTACAATTTGAAGTAAAGAAGTAAATAAAATGACATTTGGTACATTTGGAAACGTTTCATAGTGAGTACGTCAACAAACTCAGAGTATTCTTCGAATTAAAATTAAAATCATATAAAGAGCAAAAATTCTTTTATAAAGAAATAATTTTGTCTGTGAATGAAAACGCTTTAATATCAAAGTTTCATTAAAAATAGCCAAATGTAAAAAAAACCTCAGATTATTGGGGAAAAGCTTATTTTTCCAGCAGCAATTGAGATTGTAGAAACTATGTTTGGATATAATTTTTCAAAACAATTGCAGTCCGTACCTGTTTCAAATGATACTGTTGCTCGTCTAATTGGTGATATAGCTGAAGATGTACAGTGTCAGCTTTTCTCGAAGTTGGGTGACAAATTGTTTTCAGTGCAGCTTGATGAAGCAACAGATAGTAATAAAGATGCTCATTTAATTGCCTATGTTCGATTTTGTGATAATTTGTCAGTAGTAGAAGAAATACTTTTCTACAAACCAATAGAACTCAAAACAACGACACTCGCATTATTTGCTATTTTAAATGATTTTATGAACAATGGAAAAATTGCGTCGGAATATGCATCTATATTAGCCATTTAGCCATGCTGGCAAAGAATTTTAAAAAGTATTTTCTTGCTGACTACAAACTGATAGCAAGTTACGAGCAAGTTAGGGATCCTTTTCATAAGACTTCTGAAGGACTCTCAATTGATGAGGAGGAAAAAAATCATAGACTTCAGACAAGTGGCGAACCAAAAGACAATTTAGTAATAAATCACTATTTGAATTTTGGGAAGGAGTAGAGGATGATTTTAATTGCACTAAAAACAAGGGCATTTCGCATTCTATTACCATTTTCAACATCCTAACTTTGTGATACTGGATTTTCTGCTGTGACTACTTTGAAGACAAAATATAGGTTTTGGCAGAACTTAGAGTGGCGGTTTCCAATATTAAGCCTTCCTTCGAAAAACTTTGCTCTGCAAGACAAGCGTCAGGAAGTCACTAATAATTATTAAATTTGTTTTAATTTAGTATGTTTTGATGAAATAAGTTTTGATTTAGTAAGTTCTTTTACTTTAATCAGTTATTAAATATGTCGAAATGTATTTTGTTTTCTATTTGTATTTGTGCTTTCCTTTCAGTTAGTTAATCATTTTTTTGAATAATATTTTCTCTTGGATATTCTCGCGCCCCCCTTCTAGTGTGCTAGCGCCCCCCTTCTAGTGTGCTAGCGCCCCCCTTCTAGTGTACTCGCGCCCCTCTAGCGGGTCGCTCGCCACAGGTTGAGAATCGCTGATCTAGGCTAATAAATAATTGGAAACATACATTTTCAGTGTTTCTATATATATATCTATTTTAGTTTAGTTCAATTATATTGCTGAGGCAACACGTAGACTGTTTTAAATTGAAACTCGAAAATTAAAACCATTTGTTGTATTATCTCAAAGTAATACACTATTGCGCTACCAGCGCATCTATGACTGTGCGTACTAAACAGATAATAGCTCTAAAAACCCGAAGTCTCTGATATATAGCGGAAAGTTCAAGAGGAAATAAGCAGGCATTTTCTTGCATCCATTTCGTTTATTTTTCAGAACACATAATTTTTAAACTGAATTCAAAAGACATTCAAACAACAGTTATTAGGTTACAGTTAATAAAACTAACACTAAATAAAAGATATATAGACGTGACACCATGATCAAAATGAGAAGATTATGTCCTGTGATCCTCCTATGTATATCTGTACAGGGTGTTTGAATTGTTAAATTCAGTATATAACCGGTCTAGATACAAGACATTATTATCAAGCTACAGTGGCCAACATTCCTTTTTCACAGAACGCAAAGTTCTGTGAAAATGGACTTTGAGCTCACAAGTAGGAACTCAAAATGCTTTACATAATTCACTACTTGTATGATAAATTGATAAAAGAGGGCAAAATTTCAGACAGAGAGAAGATTCAGATAAAAGAATACTTATAAGATAATAAACATGCTCAACATTTTCAGAATACATTAATTAACAAATGGATTTTGATCTATTAGCGAAATTTTAACCATAACCAATCAAGTAAATAGTTTAATCCACTCTTTAAACTTGGATTCGAAAAATCTTATATGGTTATATTTGACTAAAAATAATAAAAATGAAATCAGCTGAATTCTTTCTTTTATCTTGGATAAATTAGAAAGCGAAAATATATAATTTATTATCTTTAGTGTAATTTTAAAAAAAATCATTCAATGCATCTCAGAAATACAAAATACGCATAAGAATATGCACTCCATGCCATATATTGTCATCATAATTATTGCATTATCAAGATTAGGAATAATTTTATATCTTTTATTATATTCAAGTTAGTTTACATATTTCTAATTTCGATTACAGTAATTTTTTGTCTATTAGCAATCTATTTATATTCCAAAATCGTGTTCTAAAATTCGCTGAACTCAACAGTAATTGTACGGTATTTTACAAGATAAATACCACTCATCAATGTTTAGCATAATACAGCAGAATTTTAATAAAGTTTATCATTTTCTAAAATAAATACGCATTTTCTATTCAGGATTAGTAATTTAACTTGTTCCGTTAAATTATCTGTTTCGAATCATCTTCTGTTGACATATCAATTGTTTGCATTCATTAATATCACACTAGGTACATTTTAAATAACATCAACATTCCATATTAACCATTATTAAATAAATATCAAAATCACGGATTTATTGAAAGCCAGTAGATTATGATATTAACTCACTGAATGTTTATCTTTAGCTTCATTCCAAATCATAGTAATTCGAAGTGAATTATTCGATATGAAAACTTCCGTTCACCGAAACTGATTTGTAAGAATAATGCAACAATATCAATCAAAAATTATGAAAATTTTAAATTGCATTTACTATTATGAAGATTAAACGCAAAATAAACTCTATAAAGTACATTATAATTTAATATAAAAGTCAAAATAAATATATAGGAAATCATACATTAAAATCAAAATGTTTCATTTTCAATTTAGACTTTGATTTTATTTATATAAATAAAACTTCAATCTAAAAAATATAGGAAAAAATTCGTCTAAGAATCATGGTAAAAATAATCGACTGCTGACTGCAACAAAATGTGTAATATCATGAAAATGAAAGAAATTGTTGCTAGTCATTTGCTTAAAATGTTTTCCTTCACTTAAAATAATATGATATAGGTAGAATTAATCAATTTTGGTGGATAGTTTTCATAGTTTGTTATTTAAATTCATATCTAAATTGAGAAATATTTCTTAAAATGATATGTTTTATGAATTTTTTTTAATTACTTAATTGAATTTGATTGATTCTGTGATGTTTCTTGTTATAATTTTTTTATGTAATATGTCTTCTTTGGTTAGTGGGATATTATTAGTACATTAATGGAAAAAAATCATGTTCAATGATGTATTGTCAAATTAAATGCACTTCTAGCTTACGAGAAAACTAATATTTTCACCCTGCTTTCTGATAAGCAAACTCAATTTTCTCTCTCTCTGTGTGTGTGTGTATGTAGGAAATTAAAAAATTAACCTGGTGATATATGTTATATTTATAAAATACCATATATCATATTATATTCATCACATTTTATGAAATCTGATTCACTAATTATTAAAAATCAACAGCGAAAGCATTTTCCTCATATCGTTTTATCTTTATTATTTAATTAACTAAAATGTCCAAAATCTTCTAGATTCGAATCCAATCTTATTATAGTTATCTAATCTTGTTACAGTTGTTATTGATTATTGTGCCTGTTGAGGAACTACTTGGTGCAAACTTCACTAAACACAAAATAATACATATGTAAATTAGTTTATGAACACACATTCTGATCAAATATTTCCGTAAGATCACGCATGCGCATACAACCTGATCACATGAGTAATCTCATTGGTGCAGGTTGAATCCATGCTCTAATTTTATTTTGCAATTCTTATAAATAAACGGATTATTTTATATTTCAATTTTGATGAGAAGTTTCACCACTTTTGATGTATTATGCTTTGTAATTTCCTTGAAATACTTTTAAGCTGTTTCAAAACATTACTATAAAACAATTAAGTTTAAATTTTCCTTTGTGGCAAAAAAGAAAAATTTAGATCAATTGTTAAAATGATATTTATTACTCTGCTTTGCTACGATAATAGATATTGAGTTATTTAATATTTCTATCCCGAATAAGGTCATAGTAAGTTAATTAAATGCTTCTATTTTGTTTAAAACTAAGCATGCATTTTTATTAGTTAAATATTTTTCATTGATTGAAAAATGAAAGCATTTGTGCCAGATAAATATTAATCAGTTTAATTAATAAGAATCTGATATTATTTCAGTATCTTCAATTGGATTTTGTAGGTGAATTTAAAATCTTTACTCGGAATTTTGATAATTTCAGAATTTGTAGCAATTTGGAATCGTAATTTTATGTTTTTCATATTATGTAAATGCTCTGTAATATTAAGATGAAAAGTTTCTATGCAAGAAAGAATTCAACTTGAAATGAGGTCTGACTAGCCAATAAACAATTCATAAATGTTTTAAATAAAAGCAATACTTTATATAATTATTTGTATACCATGTCTGTCGTATTGAATTAATATATTAAAATCTTAATATACACTGGTGTGGAAAATGTAAGCAACAATGTACATTTTATGCAGGTAGCCATGAAATTACAGAAAACGAAGTGTTGCGATCAGTTCAATAAACACGCAATTCAATAGAAAGGTGATGCGTATGTAAATGACAGGAACAAAATATCATGGGCGACGTGAGTGTACGCAAAATGCGTACAGTCGGTGAGCGCAGCTCAAGACTAATAGGAAAGGAAGAACGGAGGCGCAATTAATGACATTCTCTGCAAGTTCAAGTGAATTCTTTCGTGAAATATGGCTAGAAAAAATCATTTTGAGACTTCATACGTGGACAAATGATCGGAAAGCTGGAGCAGGGGCAGTTTAACCAGTGTAGCTGAAGAGTTCGGAATCAACAAAAGTGTCGTTTCGCGCGTTTGGAAAGTCTTCCAAACCATAGGTACAGTTATTAGAAAGGTTGGTGGTGGCCGTTTTAGGAAAACAACTCCAGCAAGCGGAAAGAGCTAATACTAGTCAGCAAGCGCCACTGCTCAGCAACTGGGCGATAAGTGTCGCTGTTTACTGTGGCCAGACGCCTTCACAAAGGTGGCCTATTTGCCCACCATTCTGAACGCTGCGTTTCTTTAAAAGTTGGCCACCGGTGACAACGTTTATTTTGGTGTAAAGAGCACGAAATCTGGATATCTCATCAATGGAATCGTGTCCTCTTTACGGATGAGAGTCGTTTCAATCCCACAAGTGATTCTCAAAGTCGGTTGATGTAGAGAGAGGTTGGGACATGGTTTCATCCCAGTAACATCACGGAAAGAGACCACTACTTGGGACCTAGAGTTGTCATCAGGGAGGCATTATGCTGAATGGGCGGACTGAGCTACACGTTTTCGACAGAGGTTCTGTAATCTGAGATCGCTAATGTAAGGAGGTGATCCTTCCACATGTGCATCTATTCCGAGGTGCTATCGGACCAGACTTCGTTTTTATGGATGAAATGCACTGTCACACTGGACTTCTGATGTTCAGCAGGTACTGAAAGGTGGAGATATCACTCGAATTTATTGGCCAACATTCTCTCCTGATTAGAACATGTGTGAGATGCTTTGGGGAGACGCCTTGCGGCACGATTGCATCCTCCAGGGAAACTCAACAACTGAAAGAGATACTGATTGAGGAATAGGCACTCTTATCTCAAGAACTGATGGTCAATATGATGCTGAACATGGAGAGACAGTGCGATGCAACCATTGCAGTAAAGGGGGGGCATATCCCATACTAAGGAACATCCGCTTGTTGTTCTTCCTCTTGGACAGTAGCGATACTATCAGTTCAATAAAGCCATTTTTTGTTTGATTCCAAACTATATGTATCCTATTAATTTTTTCGCAACTATGCTTTCGTCATCGTCTAAGTACAAAATGCTGTCTCTCATTTCTGAATTTCATGTCTCTCAGATGATTTATTATGGAGTTATGGCAAAAAAAGCACTTGTTGCTTACGTTTTGCACACTAGTATCATAATCAATGTAGAAACTGATGCCTAGTTCAGTTAACAGTTATTTAAATTAAAACTGACATATTTCTTCTACATACTATTTAAAGTAATTTAGTAGTGCAAAAGAAAAAGTAGTTCATTAGAATTAATAATATGTAAAAGAATAATAGTAGAGGAAGTTGAATATTTACATACTATTTATAATTTATCATTTGTTATAATATGAAATATCTAAATACCTGCATCAATTCATTTCAGATATTATTCGCCACAAAATATACACGATTATGATGATATTGAAAAATTATTACTTTATGTAATCATTTTTCCACTAATAGGACTGAATGATCAAATTTCTTTAGAGATAGAATACAAATTTCGCAAGAGATGCAAATAGATTTAGGATGCAAGTTTCGAGCTGTTTCCACAGTGGAATAAATATTAATTTAATAATTTTATTTAATAATATTATAATTTTGTCGAGTTATTTAATAGAGCAGGCTGAGATTCTTACATTTATGAATTAAATTACATTATGAATTTTCTTGGTCTATTGTTCTTTTTGTTTTATGTTTTCTATTTTAAACTACTTGCGCAATATCAACCTCACGTCAATAATTTAGTACTAAGACAATAAGAGTAATTCATATTATTTGTTACTCATAAACTGATTATTTTTATCAACCATAATATTGAAAAGACGGAGTTTATCTCTTCAGTTTTTATTTATTTACTTTCCTTAAAAACTTTCCAACATTTCTTCAGTAAAAAATAACAAATAAATATGTAAGTAAGAAAGAAATATAGTGCAGATTTTCTTCCTTTTTAAATACAAAAATTCTTTTCGAAGATACTTTTCTTCGATTTTTACAAATATTTTGCACAAAAAAATTATGAAACACAATTCTTTCATTCTTATATAATTTATTTTATTTATAATTATTTGTTGCTATCTTTGAGTCAAATCTAAATGAAGTTTTATAAATCATATGTCTTCTCTAAAAATTAATTTTATCTAAGTTACAAACCCTTGCAAACTAATTCGCTACACAAGAATACTTGTCGTCTATAAATAGTGAATGCAAGTAACCAAGAAGGAATAAGATTGAATCAAAGCTGCCTTTCAGTAACAACATTGACTCATCCTAACTTTCTGAAACTTTCTTAACTAACAGGGGACTTATAATCGAAGTTCAGAAACATAATTTCGCTGCACGGCTTCAATATGAGAAAATGATTGCTTAATTTCGCTCCTGAAGATTCCGATGTTTACTATCATAAATAAATTAGCAAAGTATCTTGATATTCATTAAAGAAACATTCTATTGCGATTTGAATCTTGATTTCCTTTTAGGTTCTTTGAAAAGGAATTAATATAAAATATTAAAAACGCTTTAGGGTGTTCTGGTGGAAAATTCTACTGATTCAAAAGTTATTGTTATTTAACCTTCAATTTGAAGATAAATATATAGTTCTTTATTTGCAGAATAACATAGAATATTTGAATATCATTGATTAAAAGGGTATTGAACTCCAAACGTAACTAGTTAATTTTAATAATGAAATGCTATTAATAATCTATGATTATATGTGCGTTGTAGACAAAAAGACCACATCCACTAAAGTTTTATTAGAACTCTTTATGTATCACAGCTAAAACAAGCTTTTTTGTAATAAAAAAAGTTTAAGTCTTTTCAGATGACACTGACCTAACAAATGTGGTTATATTTCCTAATTAAATCATTTGAAATTCCAAATGAAAATTTATGAGTGATATGTGATCCACAAGCTCTTAGAATAAATATTTGCTTAGTTTTCTTTAGCTATATTGTGCAAATTGAGGCTTGAAAGCGATTCTGCAAATTCCTGCTGACACATTAACCATTAACTGAAAAAAATGAGGAATTTCTCTGCGAATATTTTGCAAAGTTTTGCAGAATTTTTATTATTGTTATCATTTTGATGACATTTAATTTGTTTAATTTTTTAATAAATCTGCAAAAAACTACTAACGCTTATAAACTTAGATGTCTTTTAGTTCTGTGAGCAAGGATATTAGCAATATTTCACTTCATTATGTTATGTGATCCAATGAGACACAAGGTATGACGCTTTCGAAGATATATATTTGTGTGTGTGTGTGTGTTTTAATGCATGCCGTTAGTAACACATATAAATTTAAGAAACACTGAAGTTTGACAGGTCTTGATATTTTTGAATGCTTTTCTATTTCTAAAATTATTTTTACGAAAAACTTATGCATAGTTATATTAAAAAGAACTATAATTTATGAAAGTTTTACTTTCCATGTTATATTATTTCTAAATGGAAACATTTTATTATTATTGATAAAATGCATTTTCTGCATTTAATATGACAAATGGTGTATTTTCAAATAAGTTAAGTTGACTTAGCAGTATCTGGAACTTTTATATTTATTTTTTAATAAAAATGCATTTGATAAGTGCATATATCGGTATTAGAAATATATCACTTCAGTTTAATAATTATATGAATACTAATATTTTTATAAGGCACCAGTCGTTTCAAAACGGCTTGATATATTTTTGAATGTTAATTTTTAAAAAGAATATTAAATTTTATCCTTTACTTTCGATTATTTTGAATAAACATTGTCATTCTTACACAAAAACTAATAAAAGAAAAAAAAACGCAATATCGAATGTTTAGACAAATAGAAACATCAAGAATCTAAATTATCTTTTTCTTGATTATCTTTGAAAATTTATCTTATTCATATTTTTATTACAAATCAACTCTCAAAATCAATCCTATTTTTAAAATTGAAAGCTTCAATTGCACCGTTTTTATTATTTTAATCAATGTTGTTCTTCCTACTTGTAAAATTCAGCAGCAATTTAAATCGAATAAAGCAAAAATTATTTGACGTTCGTAAAATAATTGCACGGCACTGATTTAAACGCCATATTAAAGCCTGTTTTTATTTAATTAGGTACTATACCTACGGATTGATACGTCATTTGCAAGTATTATAGTACGGATTAAAATGCCATTTGAGGGCATTGATGAACGAATTAAAACCTCACATGCTGGATTAAAATGCCATCTACTGGTTTAATCAAATTTTGTATTATTTCCATTGGAAATTCAAAGTCTTCTTTTATATTTGAGATTATTCACGACTTAATTACAGGGAATTTATTGTTAATTACGAAATTCTTTTATTTTTATTGGGATATATGTAAAACTTTTAATTTTGGTTTTAAAATTTCTTGCGACCTGGTTTCCAATTCATCATTATTTAAATTGTTAATGAATATATGTTAATTGATTTTCTTCAGCGATAAAAGGTTTAGCAATTCAAATTTTCACTAATCTTTTTTTTATTCTATATATGCTTCAACGCTTCATACGGCTTTGCTCCTTTCTTTAAACTAGTTTTCAAGCATTTTCAAAGTAATTTAAATACTTCCAGATGGAGAACTGAAGTAATTTAATATTATAATTGAAGCAAGAATCAGTATGAATTGCATAGAAAAATTAATATTATTAAAAATATAATGATGCTAAATTAAATATCTTACAAATCAAAATGAGTTTCGTTATTTTTTTTCTCTAGAAGCAAAACTTCCGTGGAACCATTTATCGTCGAAATTCTTTTGCATTGAAATGGAAATGCTACAAAAAATAGCATTTCCATTTCATCATTTTCAGTAGACAAATTCCTTCTCAATTCTTTCACTTCTACAAATTCTACATGCACCAAAATAAATGTTTAGAAAATTGTGAGTGATGCCACTATAACTATTGAATTTGACACCTATATTTACTTTAAAAGGTGGAAATGTGCATCACAGAACGTTTATTTAAATTTTAATAACAATTTTTATCAATTAAATACTAAGATTATTTTTTAAAGTTTTCCAGTAATTTTCCCGAAAATATTATAGATTTAAATTTTACACTTCTTCTTGAGCTGCAGTTACCTTATGAAATATTATAGGCTTCATAATGCGATGAATGATATTCGAAGATCTCTTTTTAAAACCCCAATATATATATGAAATGAATTCAATTTATCCGAGTTTTAGAAATCAATGGTTTTCTAACAACAGAAATCTAAATTTAAAAGCAGTATTTTAACTTCCGTCTTACTCGAAATTCGACTTTACCACGCATCAAAGAGTTTGATTTCTGTAACTCTAACTGTTCAAACATGAAAATTGTTTTCATTAACATATGAAAATTACGCACCCAAAACAAATGCTTACTCAGCTATATTTTGATAAAATGTTCTAAAATCTATAAAACGCTTTCTCATGGTCGCCTTTTCGCCTTCAACATCTGTGCTGAGAGGACATTAATGTTAAATATCATGAAAATTAAGAAGTTACTTTTAAAAGCTTAATAATAAAACCAAATGAAGCTTGTAGTGAATAGAGACTTATGGTGTTGTGTAGATGAAAACAGTAGCTTTTGGGAATCATATGTTATTGAGAATTCTTCTAGATTCCACATCACAAGACACACAAAGCATCAAATTACAGACACATACTTGGAAGAATAGAATGTCACATAGTTTCAAGTTGGCTAGCAAATTATCACATAGTAGTGATGTTTTCCTTACTAACTGAAAGGCATCATTGAAACTAGATATATACTCCGCTTCAAAGTGCCATCTAAGGGCAGGTGTGGAGAATAGACACTAGATATAGATTTATATATATACTACTAGTTACAAGCTTATGATTTATAGATGATTTCCTACTTATTCTCGAAAGAAACTTTCATATATATATGAACCTGGAACACACATCAAACTTAGGGTGTACATCTTCCAAGCAGGTGAAATTTAAAAATACAGAAAATATTGTCATTTTGAGTGAACCTTTCATTTTAGAACTATATATCACATCATGATGTTTGTTTACTGCATTTTTCGCGATATTAATACAAACTATAAACCCTACGAATCAATTTGGATAAGCTTGTAATCAAATTTAAGTTAGATGAAGAGATAATATTAATGAATATATTAAGACTTGCTGAATATTATTGATGGATATTTTAAGATCTGCATTCTCAATATATCCTTGTACAATATCAAATCAAATTTTTTATAAAATATTTTAACTTAGACTTGTTTTTTGTTTTATGAATTTTCAATACAAACATTGAAAGCGCATATTTCTATTAATGTGGAATATGAATTAAATTCTGCCAAATGGCAACATACCGATGATCGCAATTTCGAGGCACTTTTTTTCTGTGGTACAGACTTCACTCGGAATAATTTATAATGCTCGAATTTTGATGATAATGATGTCTAATAATTTGGATTGTTTGATTGTTATTATAAAATATAAACAATTTTCTTCGTACTTTTTCTTTCCCATTTTAATAATTTGTGCCTATTATTGCAGTGTACTTAACCAAACTTTTAAATAAAATAATTAAAAGATTAAAGCTTTCATTCTTTATCCGTTTTGACTACACTCAAATCCATATTTCTTTTCTTTAAATAAATAACAGATTTTGTGGAGAAAAAAAAGTCTATGTTAATTGCAATCAAATTCGGTTCACAGAAAATTACACAGTACTGATTTTGTTATAAAAATTACTTAGAAGTCACATAGTTCCAAAAACAATTCTTATCACTTTCATTGAAAAAATATTTTGTTTACAACTGAGTTCCATAAAAAATACTGCTATGGCTAGCTTCTTAGAAAAATTCTTTTTTTATTCCCACCAAAAATGCCACGAGTGTTTTTTATTGGCACTATCTCAAATCCTTTATTCTTTTCCTTACTATTGCTTGCCAACCTTTTGTCTCTCTTCTGCAATTCTGCAACCATTTGGCTTGGTTTACAAAAATTGTTGATACCAAAGATTCTTTTACTGTTGGGATGCAGAAATTTGTATTCAACGTGGACTCAAGAACAAAAATTTTTAGATGTGAAAGCACAGCACTTTACTCAAGTATTATATATCGAAAAAAGTAGTCCCGAATACTTTTCTATTTGAAATATACATTGAGCATTATTGATTTGAGATTTGTAGAGTATGAGAATCTTTCATATGAATATCGTTCTAATTATTTCCCAATTCCCAAATTTTACTTGCATTGATTATCTAAATAATTATTACTGCATATGCGATTATTTTTTCTGTTTCTAATTTATTTGTTGCAATATTTCAGATATAATTTTTGTTTATAATAAAAGAAAATATATGTATTCTTGTGAGCGTGTGTTGGCATTTATCTGCATAAATAATTTGATCTTCTGCATATATCAAATTTAATAACAAGAGGCGTTGAAAATTTAAATGCACATCTCGGAACGATTTTTTTGAAAATTTTAATTAAAAATTTAATTAATTAAAAACTTTAAATTAATTAAAAGTTGAACAAGATATTTTTCGCTGTTCCAGAAAAATACTCAAAAATAATATTCAAAGAATTGATTTTTTACAAAATTTCTATATTTAAAATAGCTTTCTATTTAATAATAGCATGAATTTTGAAATTTTTTCAAAAAAATTAGTATTATTTCCAATATTAACTTTTTTATTGCAAGGAAATTCTCCATTATTATACATTCTTTTATTCTATTTAAATTCAATTTTTAAAATTATTTAATGTTAGTAATTTAATTTTCGTGCAATTTTTCCTAAATTTTAAAATTTTTAAAAGATTTTTAGTACCATTTCCATTATTAGTTTTTATTATTGCAAGGAAATTCACCATTAATATACATTATCTTATTCTATTTTAATTTCAATATTTAAGATAATTTTCTATGTAACGATAGAAGTTTAATTGCCATGCAGTTTTCCCTTGAATTTCGAAGTTTTTAAAAAAATTATAGTATTATTTTCAGCATTAGTTTTTGCAAGGAAATTTTACATTATTATACATTTCTATATTATAATTATGAACATAAATTATTTTCAATGTAACATCAAATATTTAATTGCATGATTTTCTTCCATTGCTAAAAGATAAACGAAAAAGCTTCTGCAAATTTCCTGTGCAGTTTAAATGAGGTGTCAGAAAGAGAAATTACATTAACAACAAAGACAGCATACTGTTTCAAATAGATTAACCTGGAACATTACATTTTTAATGCAATGGCAACAGGCAAAATATTTATGAAGGTATGAAAATAATACAGCTTTAATTTCTGTCATAATTTGATATTTAAAAAGGGTTTTTTTTGACAGAAATATGAGCATCAAAATAGAGGTTTAGGATTCAGGTGCTATTATACAAAACTAATATTCCTAGCGAATCAGCTAGTTACTATTGGTGGCTAATATAACAACTAAGACGGAAGATAATTATATGAAAACTGAAAGTTCGACATTTTTACAGAAATATAGTTATTGATTCAAACGGCACAAGAAATAAATATTAAATTTATTTTATATATTTTTCTAATTGCAAATACAATAGAAAAATACATAAAATAAACGGTTTATGGTTTATTTGTTGATCAATAATTAGAATGAATACCTTTATTAAAGATTGTTCTAGAATCAATGCACAACAGGTTTGGATCATAAAAGATTATGTATGGAAAAATATCTTAAGGAATGCCTTATAAGAAAGTGAAACCTACTTGCAGTGATAAATATAATGTGAATAACCACAGTTTGAATTAGCATCCTTAGGCAGGAGTCAAACTTTCTTTAATTTTTTTGAAGACGAAGATAGTAGATTGATTTTAAATCGAGATCCCACTTCTAATGCTTTAAATTTCAGTAACGGATATCCTACTCAGTCAACTAGGATGCTTTCTTATTTAACTAGTGATAAGATGGATGCCTTAAATTTAACATGCTGTTGTTTACAGTACCAGGTACAGTAACAAAAGATTTTAATACCAATATTTTATTATTGTTGCTCATTGAAGTATAAATTAATTGTCTGCCTCAAAAGAAAAGTTCTCTTGCATCATGTGACAACAATAATAATTTGAACCTCGCATACTTCACCAAACTTAATTCTCATAATTGCTTAGTGCAAATTTTGCTATCCAATTTTAATTAACATTGATGTTCTAGAAACATGAAACATTAAACATAATTCAAAACTCTATGACAATGTAATATTAACTTGATTTCTTGTCTGTCTGTTTGTTTATACTAACGAATTTGTTGGCGAATTCCTATATCTTTATTTTGGTGATCATTATTTTGAACGAGTGCGTAAATTGTGAATAAACAAATCTCTAATATTATTTATCACTGTTTTAAAAGCTCATAAGATTCTTAAGATGCCTGATTACTTAAAACGTTATTTCTTAATTACAATAAAAATTTTAATTAGTTAATAATAATTCCTATTTTAATAGAACTAATAATTCCTGCTTCCCCACTTAAAGGTTTAAACAAAAAAAAGATTTTAGGATGTTGAGCGTTATTTATGATATTCCTGAAAAAAATTATATTGTGTTTTATAATATTTAAAAATAAAAAAAGCTTAAGAATTCATATGAAATTTTCTCTTGCCTTATAAATATACTAGCCGCCTTTGGCGACCAGCCGGTTCGCCAATATTACCGCTCGCTACAATTTTCAATTAAACATTTTAAGTAACTGGTCTCTTAATAGATTCTCAAACAAAACAATTTTAATCTTCAAATTTTTATAGTCATACCAAACTTATACTGTTGTTTAGATCGTTTCGTTCAATTTACTATATATATTTTGCTAATTTGTTGTCATTTCCGGTAAAACGTCAACTTTAATTTAAAGTGAAAATGATGAAATTGCAATTAATATAAAGATATTTTTTAATAAAACCAAGCGTTTTATTTTATTTATCATCTTTATTGCTA
>JAPMOR010054696.1:56335-71343 GCA_026543865.1 Argiope aurantia | reverse complement strand
TGATATTTTATGTCTTTTTATGTGTATATTGATATTTTATGTCTTTTTATGTGTATTTCTTTTATCTTAATAAATACTCCCACGTATATCCTTTCAACCGACGGTGAATCCTAGAGATTCCAAGTTCGGGGATATTCTGTGGCAAAAGAAAGAAAGTTTGAATCTGTACATTTTTTTTTCTTTGCTAAATTTGCCAAATTTTTTAATACATTTTTAACTAATTTCTTTTATTTTTTAATTATTTTAGCGACTGGATTTATTTTCTTGTGAGCAGATGATATTATATATATTTTTCTTCTTTTTTCATTATATCAACTATTTAATTTAGATTTTTTAAAAAATTTTAAACTATAAAAAGAAGACAAATCAAATACAAGACAACATCATGCTACAATGTCTCGGATTAATAGTTTGAATCGCCATAAAAATATTTTATAAGCTTTCATCTATAATTGTAATGCAATGTTACTTACATATTCCTTCTAAGGTGCAATAAAACTATATCATACCAAATTTTTCATTTCTAAAATGTCTAAATACTTCTTTTTATGATGAAATAAATAAAATGTATTTCAATTTGTAAATAATATTTTATGTTTGCATTTCTATAAAAGTGTCAATCAGATTACTTGCAATTTACTTTTATTATAAAGATATTACTTTTTTAAAGCCAGCGAAATGAAAAAAAAAAACCTAGTTGCATTATTTGCGACGAATTAAAATATTCTTTCATAAATTCTAAAGGAAATTCCCTCACCTCATAAAGTCTATTTTATATGAAGCACTTTTAATAGCATACAGTTATAAACATTTAAATAAAAATTAAATAAATAGAGAAGAAAATTTTTATCACTTCCGATAAGTGAATGTGAGAGATTAATTTTATGATTTTCAGCCTTCAAAAATGGATGATTAAATTCTTAATATCTTTTTATCAGAGATTTAAGAAAACAGCTCTCAGGATGCAAAATCATCGATAGATGATTTCGAAAAGAAGTACAAATTTATCAAACGATTTTATGAAATCACATGGATTTACTAAAGGAATATTCAATTAAAAATGTTACTTTTATGATTAATACAACATGTTTATAAGTTTCTACAAAAAAATTTATTAGTTCAGAAAGTCAAACTTAATAAAATAATAATTTTTTTGAAGTTAAGAATCATACACTATTCACTCCTTATTTGTACTTGAAATCCATAACAGGATATATTTCTGCAATATGAACATGCTTTGTAAGAATTATAAAACATAAATTCATCTTTATCTATATAATAATATAGGCATCTATACTAAAAATAAAGCTCAGTGTGTGTGTGCTCTACTGGCCATGTCGTAGAGTGCCAACAGCTACTGAATTTGACTGTATTCGACATAATAGGTCGAATATGTCGAATATTCATAATATTCGACCTACAACTACCGAATTTCTCACGTGTATAACATGGAGCAAGTTTTTCGAGTTTTCAATTACAATTTAATTAATTAAAAATTAAGCGAAATGTCAGCGTTTATCCGCTATAGCTTCCGAAAATATTACAGCACAACATTGATTTTAACATCATATTAGAGTTCAAAAAATTATCTTTTCAATTATACTAATTTTTTAAACAAAAAATTTAAATTTCTATTTTTAATGAATTTTTAAAATTATTTAATCGTATTTTTCAACAATTTATTTCGTTCAAAATAAAAATTAATTTAATCTGCACGAGCTCGTTACGCTTCAATGGGAAACAATTTGCTTTTTTCAACGTGTTTGCATCATATTGACAAAAGCTTAAATGTAAAAACAAATCAACTGTTACTGCAAATGAAACATATAAAAATGTAATTTTCCGCACGTGTCTGTATGAATTTAAATAGATATGAAATATAGTATTTTCTAAACAGTAAATGCGAGACAAAAAGTTCTATGATCTTTTAATACTATATATGTATTATTAATTCAATAAGTCAGATTTATGTAAGTCTAACATGGTTTAATATATATCCTTCCAATTTAGGGCACAGCGGCTAATTTGTAACCCTTTAATAATATGTGTTAAATGAATAAAAATACATGTATTAAAATGGTTTAAATGAAGTAAATGTTAATATTTTATGTCACTTTCGTCAATAAAAGCCCTAATAAAATACAAATTTTAGCTTTTATCCATTTCCTATGCTCTGTGGATCATATTTAACACAATATTCTCGAGACATTAATATTTTAAATAAAAAGAGTTTCTGTCCGATGAACTAAATCAGTCTCTAAAACTGACTGACAATTTTACGTCATTTCATCGACCGTTTCAAAAATGATACCCCATCAGCGCCCAAGATTTCTCAAGACTGACAGGCCTAAGATTATGAAAATTTTGATTGTTCTAAACTATTCTACTCAAAATTCATAGATAGATAAGATTTGATAGCAGAAGATAGAAACATTTAGAAGAATACGAAGAAAAGTGTAAAGAATAATTGGCGGAGTATGATTCCTTAGGACCAACTGTTGTATGAAATTTACACTTCATAATATTTTGAAATATATTTATAGATCGAAACAAAATAAAATGTTGTTATTCATGCCATTTAAATACTTTTCAAAGCAAAAATCAAAACTTAATTTTTTAATCTGAGAAATTTTTGTTCAATATTTTTTGAGATATTACATAAATTATGAAAATTATTCTGTAGTACACATAAGGCATTCTGAACTACTGAGTTTCAGCACTCATATTTTTAAAAATATATTTAATTTCAATAAAAAATGTTTTTTATATTAATTGCAGTTTAATTCTTTCCACTTTAATTTCAAATTGAAATTTTATGGAGATATATATATATACGGAAATTATCAGAGAGATATATAATATATTATCGCTTAAGGACTTTATAAAAATATTTTGAATTATATGACTACCAAAATTTGAAGTTTGAAAAAAAAGCTTTGATGAAGAAGCTATTAAAAGACAAGTTACAAAAGATTTAATTGAAAATTTTAAAGAGGATTAACATAGGCGAACCAACTAGTCGCAAAGGGACTAATTACGAATATAAAGACAATTCCATCAGTAGATTATCTATCATTTTTAAATAAGATAATTTATTTTACCAAAAAATAAAAGATAGCTTAGTAAAAGTAATTCAAATAATGAAAATTACTATCTACTGAAATATTACACCTTAAGCTCATAATTTATTTCACTATTATTGATATTTAATAATGTATATACGCTGTTCATTTTGAATTACTTTAGAAATATTATTCCTTATTAGCATTTCTCAGAAGAATATCAAACGCATTTTCTTCAATTGTGTATGATTTATTGTATTGATTCAAATGTCAAACTCTAAGCTTGTGGTCTTTCTAATGGTTAATTCTATCAAAGCTTACCTTTACGAAAGAAGTGAAAATAAGTTCGTTATAGAAGTCTCCTTGTCGCCTGCCGAGAATTCAAGCAAACAGCCAAGAAGCAACGGAATTGAATTAAAGCTGCCGCCAAATAACAAGATAGCCTTATCACACCTCCCTGAAACGTACCTGGCAAACAGAACACTTGGTATTGAAGCCCAGAAAGAAGATCTCGATGTGTTGATTCAATATGAGAAAAGTATTGCTTTATTTCGCGCCTGAAGTTTCAGAAATGAGTTATTCTAAAAAACCTGGCGACGTTTTTTTTTTTAAATTCATGAAAAGAACCTTCTTACATTCTATTCCGATTTAAAGTTTGGTTTATTTGAGTTTTCTAAAAAAAAGTTCAGTAAAATTTCGATAAAAATAGTATCTTGAAGGGGCTCTTTTAAAAATGTAAACCCACAAGATATTCTCATTTATTGATCAGTTTTAAAATTAAGATATCATTTTAATGAATTTTGCTTCATTATAATTTTTTGAAATGTAACTTAATAAAACACAAAAACAAAATAAATGAATGATTTATTTTTTTAGAAGTGACATTTTCCTTGTCTGTATGCATTATTTAAGACTGAAACACAATTATTCATACCTGAAAAAATTATTAATTTAATTAATGAAATTCTTTTTTTTATTTACAAACATTCGTGACCAAATCCAAAAGTGTTTTGTAAAAAGACTCTTTTACATTTAAAATTAGAAGCAAAGCGGTTGCTTTGAAAAAGATTTTAGTCTGTTGAGAGCAGAAAATATAAATGCAATATTTTAATTAAAACCACTAAGTGCTAGCCGCGAACTTTTAGACAGAATATGCTAAAAGTACCTAAATAAAAATAATTTGGTATGCGAGATAATTTGTCTGTTTTTTTAACATAAATTATGTGCAGAATATAAGGTTTCCTAAATATACAATAATATCCTTGACTTTTGCAATCGCAAAAATAACAAAAGTTTATTAATACAGAGTGTTTCCCTTTTTATTTTAATGATCATTTTTTAACAGTATACCGACATTATATGATAGGAACTAATAGTATCGTTTGCTTAGTTTTTTTTTTTGTGTGTATGTGTGTATGGGACATAGAGATGAATTTCGTTTTAGATACTCAGTAGATGATTACCACAATGATCAGCATTTATAGTTAAACGAAGCTATTTATTTACATTTACAACGACTAATATAGATTATAAACTCTTCATTTTAACTTAGAAGTGATTTTATTCCTTTTTAAATATTCTGAATATTTCTTCGCAAGGAATCTAATAATTATTCCCTTCTGATGTTTATAAATAGCCAATGTTGAAAATTAATAATTTGTAACGTTCCATTTCATTGTAATGCTAAACACTGAAAAATAATTACTTTGGACAATTCTATTTTGCGCTCTCTTCGGTCTTTCTGATAGTAATAGATATAAAATATAAAAAATAAAATGACATTTTTTTTGAAATTGTATTTTTCAGTCAGGTATAGTGTTATTTTGTTACAAACTGGCAACATTTCTAGTTTTCTTGTTTCACATTTTATAAGAGTCTAATTATTTTAACTACGATATCAATTACTATAAACAGTTCCTCTTATGAATGATATTCTGTTGTCCTTTTGGTGATAAAGCTGTATTTTTAAGTTTATTTGATTTTATATAATTTGGATATAATAAGCAACATGATTCAATATAACAATAAACGTGTTGTAATCTAATTTTATTTCAGAAATATTAGTCCATTTATGGAAAGAATATTTCGGTATTTTGATAAAAACAGGAAAACTAACTTTTTCAATAGCTTCCTTAATTGCTTTGAGTGTAATTTGATTTGAGTAAACTTTTGACATTTAATTCTCTTTTTATAAAATTACATATTTAGATTTGCTCAGATTGATGCCAATAATCAGTTAATTTGAATCTTATCATTCGTTAAATTAATAAATAGAAGAAACTGAAACATTTGATTTTTAATTTAATTTAAATCTATTAATGTTTAATGTTTATTCAACAATAAAATAATTTCAAAAAAATCATTATATTGTTTGTTGATAATCCTTTTGAATGTATTATTAATAAATCATGATTTTTTTTCAATTCATGGTTTTAGAGTTTATATCAGGATACAGAAATCTATATTTGGTATCTAGATGTTTCCCAGAAGAAACATTTATGTATCTAGATACATAAATACTTTCTTCTATGCCAAGGACATATTTATGAAGTTTTCTACCGGCAGTTGGAAAAAATAGCAAAGAAATAGTGAAGCCTTGATTTTATTAAATATTTATAAGCGTAATTTTTATCACCTTGCTTGTTCTGTGGATGCGAATCATATTAATCCTATACAGGGTGTTTCAGTGAACCGTTTCAGAACATCTAAGAGGGTTAGGGTACATCATGACAACTCGAAATCATATAGCAATGTGGGGTCGGAAATGCTTTGCTGAAGCGGTGTTGCACACAGAAGCACCATAAGGAAAAGAGACCGTAAATGAGAAATCGTTTTAATAATACATGAAAAGAAGCAAACGGTATATGAATTAAAGTAGGTGTTCGAAGTTTCTTCCACGGGCTACAATGCACACTTCACATCTCCGACGCATGGACAACCGAACATTCTGGAATACACCAGGCATATCTCGAATCTCTCCGGCAGCTACTGCGATTCTTGCAACGAGCTCCTCAGCAGTGTCAACAGGGGTGTCATAAACTAGAGATTTCATATGACTCCAGAAATAAAAATGAAGACATGATAAGTCGGGTGACCAAGCAGGCCAACGCATGGGACCCCCACGTCCGATCCACCGTTGACCCGGTGGATCGGACGTGGGGACTGAATCATCCCAGATATTTGATATTTTCAGAAGTACATATAGTGGAAAGACAAGCTTTCCAAAACCAAAGTGGAGGGAAGAAAAAGACCGGTTGTATTGAAACTTATTGATATGTCTATAAACAAAACGACAGCTAAATTGACTGCAGAGCTCAATCAGTATCCAGATTCTTCAATGTCAATCATTATAGTTAGGAGGCACATTCATAAACAGAATATTTTCTGCAAAGCAGAAATTCCCAAGCTACAAATGTTAATACCAAACGTCGTCTATATTGCTATAACCACAATTCTGTTTGGTTGAAAAAGTGGAAGATAGTTATATGATCAGACGAATCATCTTTCACTCTTTTCCCTACAAGACGGGTCTCGTTTGGTGGACATATGCATAAGTACATGGACGTAATTATCACCTTCCAACTGTGAAGCACAGAGGTGGGTACTTTGATATGGGCAACCATGTCGGGGTTTTCTGCTGACACAATCGTAATCCTGAAAGGAAGCATTACTGGTAAAAAATATACAGAACATTTAGCTGGTCAGTTACATCCCATAATGTAAACTTTGTTTCTTGAAGGAGATGGATAGTATCAATATAATAGAATATACTGAGATGAAGGGACTGTGCAAAATATAATTGAATAATGTAATCAAACCGGTATAGTCTGTTTTAGAGCGTTCGATTCAAAATAGATATCTTTAACCTACATGTCTCCTTAAGCATTTGTAATACCTCCATAAAAACTGTAGAATATTTCTCGAAATAATATGCGGCACTTTCATGATTCGATTTCTTGACGAATCCAATCTATATTAGATGATAAAGGCTCACCTTATTAATAAAGTTTCTTGTATTTGCTTCTGATGTTACCATTATGTTGATAACTACAAGTATATAAATATTTTGTTTTGTATTTACAAAAGTTTAATGTATATTGTGAAATTGCATATGTTTACAATATGCACTAATCTCTCTCTAATATCATCTAGAACTACAACTTTGAATCAGATTGTCAAAAAAATGCGTCATCACCTCTATTGCTATATATCAATAGCTCATAGACTCAGAGAGCAATCATTATTAAACCCCTTAGAATTTTGTAAAAAAATATTTTATACATTTTCCTCGTAAATTCCTAATAACAAATTTTTCTTTTAGGAACAATGAAATCGACCGTATTAAGACTTTTCTAATAGTGATGGTTCGATACTCATTCATTTTTGTGATATTGTGTTATTTCTTTCGGCTTATACGAAATTTTCTCTAAGAATGATTCTTGATTCATCAGTGTTGCTTTAATAAAGATATTCATTACTTGTTTTTGTTTATTTATTTTTCTTCTTATTGTTGTTTCTGACCATAGCAATAAAAATATGCTTATTTACTAAACATTTACTTTAAAATTAATTTCAGTTTACTGAAATTTAAAAATCTATATTCTTTAATTAAAAATACATATTCTTAAATCTATATTCTTTTTGGTACATTAAACATTAATGTCGCCAAATAAAGTATATCTTTGCTCAGCCGTTATGAACTTTATATTTTTATTAAACATATTACAATATGGAGTAATAAATAAAAATTAATCATTTACTTAAGATATTAGTTGAAAGAGTATAGTATGGAATAATTTATTTTATAGGAAATTTAAATGAATATATTATTTTGAATACACACAGTTTACTTTCATTTATAAGGTCTAAAACACTTGTTTTCGCACTGATGTCTTCCCTCAAATATCATGCAGTAGCTGATTTAATAATGTTGTCAATCAATAAACCATATGTTTTTAAACAAATCCTCGCCCAACAAAGAAAAAAAAAGAATACTAACATTCATTTTGTGTTAAAATTATTATTTCCTCATTTTAATTTTCCTTCATTTCAGTATTTTGATACACGACAATATAAATTTATAACTGCCAAAGTAAAAGGAAAAAAAAAATTTTCATTCTGTGCAAATTAACAAACATGAATGGCAGATAACTGCAATAATTACTTCTGAAAGCAAACCGAAATAGTTTTCCTAATATTTTAGAATGGCAATACTAATCAATGATTCGGTAAATCAAGATTTAAGTTACATTTAAAGATTCTTTTAATTACTGATTTAAATTCACAACAACTAGGCTACATTTTCTTCTTTTCATTAAGATGTAATATTGTAGTTTCTGGGAAATCATAAAAAACTTTTTTTATTTATTTATTCTAAGTAGAAGAGTATTTATTTTATACTTGTTATTGAGAAATAAAATTCCAAAAATAGTAACGAAGTTTGAATATGCATGATGCATTTAAAAATGAAACTAAAATTCAATTCAATCAACTGACTTTCAATTGACCTCTACTTTTGATTATTTAAGTGAAATATTTTACATATTAGAGAGCGGCAATATTGATTGCTTACTATAATAGAAACAGAATTTTAATCAAAGAAAAATTCAGAGAAGTTTTCCTTGTCAAGTTTTTGACAGTCGAACGCAATCGCTTTATTCTTTAATTCTCTTTTACAATTCATTTCAAATGTAATCCTATTTTGAAACTGGCAAAATTGATTTAAAAGTATTTTTATTATTTTGTCTTAACTATCTTTTCTTCTCGAAAAATTTAGACACTGACTGCAACGAAATGTTAATCCAAACAAAACAAAAATTCAGAGAAGTTTGTAAACTAATTACTGTTCACTGACTTAAATTGTAAATAGAGGTATTGTTTTCATTTAATTAGATCTGCTGTTTCATTTTTTCGGAAAATTGAAGCTTACCAATTTGGTGTTTACTCTGAACTCTTTGTGGAGCTTTATTTAATATAATTAATTAGAAGAAATATCATTTTTGTGTATATATCAGCATTACCCAGAACCAGATGTTTTAGTTGGTGGAAAATTCTGGAATAAATGTGGAACGAAGATAAATATATTTCATTATTAAAAAGGGGAACAAAATTAAATTATTTTTATTATCAATGATAATTCTTCAAATTATTCTCACTTTCTCTCTCGTATTGGAAAAAGTTTATTTTAGCTTAGAATTATTTTGGACATGTAGCTTTATTAGAAAGCTCAGCTTTATTAAATAAGGAAATTCTATAATTTTAAAATAAGCTTAAGTAAATAGATTTAAAAAATCTTTTATAAATTAATATTATTTAGTACATATGATACACGTGTAATATGCTTAAAAAGATATATGAGTATAATACAATAATATTTTTCGATAATTGTTACACATTATATTAATCATCTTATCCTATTTTGTTTTAAATTAAAAAAATTGATTGAATAGCATTTTATTTAGAGGTAAATTCGATTCAAAATATGCTCGTTAAAAGAAAAATTGCAGCTTTATATAATAGTAGCACACACATATATATTGTACAATATTATATGATATTAAATAACATTCGTAATATTGCATAATATTTTTGAATATAAAATGATGCAATATAATATCGCCAATATTGTATGATATTGTGATAGAGGATGTGTACTGAATATTCATAGCCAAACGGAAAATAAATAGCGAAAGTTGTTACAGAAATATGCAATATTTGCTTATGAACATATTGAGTCACATAGTACTAACTTTTCGACCACAATTTTCAACTGCCTGCTTATTTCGTAAATGTATTCAATGACAGATTTCATTTACGAAGCCATTGAAAAAAAGCATAAAATATGTATTGGAGATGTCACTAATTGAATACTTTCGTTTTAGGGTTATAAAAAAATAATAAAGATGAATATGAAATAAAGACTATATACGGTATCTTTAAAAATGAGAAGTCGCTTTTGTCATACTTATTATATAGAATGACAGCACCATCTAGGTATGTAGGTGATACAAGTATGTATGAGAACATATTTATGAGATAGTACTTTTCATAGATTTATAATAAATGATGGATTCAGCTGGCAGAATGATTGATTAGATAAGATATAGATAAATGATAGATTCGGATCTGCCAGATCCGATGAATTGCAACTAGATTCATTCATTACCCAGATGTGATTATAAGGCATCTTCAGCGGCAGATGTACACGTATCCAAACACGTCGTTTGACACAGGGTTTCTGAGACACCACTATGTTAATAATGACATTTTAGAGGCAAACAGAGCAGCTACTAGAATTCCATTAAGCCTTGAAGAAACGGAAACCAAAAGATTCGTACCAAATATGGTTTTTTTAGGATATATTAAGTATTAATTAGTAAAAAAATGAATAATTAATTATTATTTTTTGGAAATTTTAGATCTTGAAGTGCCGATGCAATTAGCTATTGGTCATTAACGATTTTGTAAATAATATGCTATTTTCCTTAAGGACTAAAGAATTTTGAACAGTTGTTTAACTTCTCAATTATTTGCGTATAAATCTCACATTGATCAGTCTTGTGATTTGCACGTTCTCTTGGTTGAAACTATTTATCACAAAGGATGTTCATCAAATCAATAATAATCCAATGGCTGGCTCCGGAATCAATATATCGGTTAACACAATTGATGATTGAAAGGATTATTTAACCTTCATACAGAAATGGGTTGTCAGATGACATGGTGTTTGTAATCAGTAGTTGGACGAAAAAATTAGTGTAGTCATCAGAAAGGTCTTCCGAATTCTGGATTATATTTTAGGTGGTTATTGAACTACAAATGACGGAATGATATTATGTAAATATGAAAGAAAGAATATTCTGATATTCATCAATGCGAGACGTTCAAATCAAATAGCCTTAAAAATGTTCCACCAGTTCCGACTTCTTCCATGACCAAGCAATTCATCTAAAAAGTGAAAGCCTAAAAGAATTCGACAATAAAAAAATTTATTTAAGAAATTTTATTGTTTTTAGAAAATAATCAGGGCAATATTTCTTATATTGTTGTTACTTATGGCACTTGCGACGGACAATCCCGCTGTTCGAATACAGCCGATTTAAGCCTAAGGGGGAGCGCCTCTTGTTTTTATCGTAGAACCAACTAGGGCCAAGAATGCGACTTGACTACTCACGCATCACTCATTCGGTTGCACAACCCCTTTTTACAGGAGGGCACATTCACACATCTCATAGATAGAACAGGAAAAACAACCATGCTCAAACCTTCGAGTCGAACCCGGGACAACCAGATCATGGAGAAGACGCGCTACCCCTATGCCAGGACGCCGGCAATACTTGCTGTTATTCATATAAGTAAGACACTAACAAAATCCTTTGTATGGTAGTAGATTCGAAGTAGAAAATGAAATTAGAGTTACTTATAAATTTTGAATACAGTCATTACAAGAATAATTTGTAGCCATTAAACAACTCTTAATTCTTAATGTTCATATAATTAACTCATTTAACACTTCTACGAAACTGATTTGCTTTCATATATGCTAATGTTTCATTGTTTGAATTTTCAACACTTATTTTCTAACTTGCCAAACTCGCATTTATTTTCTAATTAGCCAAAAAGTGGGCCAATTTCTAAAAATTCCATATTGATTAGAAATTGTTGAACAATTTTCCAATTAGCTCAGTGCTTTACCAACTATCTTTAAAATTACACGAATATTACAATAAGCTTAAGATATTTAAAATGACACAAATTATTAGACTGATAGGATTATACCGAAACTGTATCAGATAATAAATAAGCATATTCATGTAATATCTATTATTCTTTCAATCCTAAGTAATGTAACTCATAACGAAGTTTATTTTTGTGTGGTCAGATGCGAAATTTACAGCATAAGTAATTAAACAAAAGTTCTGTTTTTATTCATTTCAACAACAAAGAATTGTAACAACAAACATTATCATTTTATTCATTAAAATAGATACTGAATTATCTAGTTTTATTAATTAAAATGTTAAGTAAATGGCTGCATTCAAATTTTATTCTTTGTTAATTTTGCCGATAAAATTTAATCATTATTTTTTTTTTCACCAGCACGAAAATATGTCACCATTAAGTTTAAAAATATGAGAATAGTATAAATATTAGAAAAAATGATAAATAAATTATGTATTAGAATGAAATGAATTATGTATTAATATATGATAAAAAAATTAGGTATTAGAATAAATCCGATATATAATTATGTATTAAAATAAGTCTGATGAATAAATTATGTATTAGAAAAAATCTGATACATAAATTGTGTATTAAAATAAATCTGATAAATAAATCATGCATTAGAATAAATCTGATAAATAAATTATGTGTTAGAATAAGCCGGATAAATAAATTATGTATTAGAATAAATCTGATAAAAAAAGTAATGTATTAAAATAAATCTGAAAACAATATTACCATCAAATGGCTTTCGTTGTCATTTGATGTCAACAATATGTAAACATAAAAAGTAAATTTATGACAAACCATTTTACTTTCTTTTTTTTCCCTTCTTCTTTTTTCATTTCTCCTTTTACTTTTTCTTTTCTTTCTTTTTTTTCTTCACTCAAACTACAAATCACATTTTCTCTACGGTTCATTTTATTAACGATAATAATCTCGTGAAGCTTAATTAATACTTATGATGAGAGGTTACTGTGAAACTTGAGTTTTTCATTAAACTAAAATGTCTCCCACCACGCAATTTTTTTCAGAAAAAACTACTTAAGTTTCCTTTCTTTTAAAATACATATCATCCAAATTAACCGTTTGAAAAATCATACTAGTTTCCCTGTAGCTTTAGATTCGTTTTACTTGTAAGGGGGAAAAATGCTTGACTATATAAAGGAACATAATTTAAAAAAAGAGAGAGTTTCACAAATTCCCAACTGTTAAATTTATTATCTAAGGGTTTAATTTTTTAAAACAATATGCGGTACCATTACTTTTATGTGGACAAAAATCGGGATGTTTTTATGAAAAAAGGTAGAAAGAATAACGCAAACATTTTTCATAAGTAATGAACAATTCAGAGTTTTATGATCCTAAATTAAGAGTTTATAGCTTGGTAGATTATTTATTTTTCAGTAGTGATTATTTTATTTTATTAGTTTTAAAGTTATTAGTATTTTAATGAAATAAATTTGTGTATAAATTTACTGTTGATGTTCTGTTCGGAATTAAAACGCGGAAATTAACGAATATTCCTTATCATGAAATTCCCTCTTTCAGCAAACTGAGTATATTTGGTACTGGAACTATTTGTATAGTTTATTCTCTTAGAAATTTTTACTAAGAACACTCATTATAGGTTCTTTTATAAATATTAACATTCAAACAAAATAGGTTCTATTCATTTCAAAAATCAGTAAAGTGGGAAGAGACATATTTGCATCATCTTTTTTGATATTAAATGTGATCACCATTTATGTTATTAGTAACATAATCCAATAGTTATTATCATTTAATATTTAATAAATATTTTCTCTTTTATATATTATTTATTATTATATTCATACTTATTCTCCACAATATATACAGGGTGATTCAAAATGTATCGTATAAATTTCATGGGGAGGTAGGGAGTACGTCAGGAAGCCGATTTCGCATAGGAAAGTATGTCCGCAAATGTACGCATGCGTATGTATGCCCAACTAATGTATAGCTCCCCCTACCATTTCCGCTTAAGCCGAGTCTTATACAAAAAGTCACCCTGCGCAACATCATTTTGCTGTGAATGTGTGAACTGGTATCATTGGTGACTGTTGGTTGGGACCTTACTTATTACCACCCCGATCGGCCGGCCGGAAGTACTTCATCTTTCTCCAGACAATGTTACTAAATTTTCTAGACGCTCTTCCTGCGCATATCCGCCAATATATGTGTTATCAACATGACGGGGCTTTAGCCTATATCACAACTGTTACCCGAAAAGAACCTTTAAAACTAGATGGATCGGCAGAGATGGACCAATGCTTGAACACTCAGGTCACATGATTACATGGATTTCTTTTTGTGTGGGGGGGGTGCATGAAAGACCAAGTGTACAAGACCCCCTTCGACAGTGAAATGGACCTCATTGCACAAATAATGGCCGCTGCAGACATTGTCCTTGATATGCCAGGCGTTTTTTGGAAATGTTCAGCGGTCAATGCTATGGCGCTGTGTTTGTGTAAATAATCGAAATTTTGAGCACCTTCTATGAACCTGTACTTTACCTTGTTAGAATGAAATTTATATTTCCTTATGTTCTTTTCACTTGTCCATTTTGTCCTTGCAGATGAAAATGCGGACATACTTTCCTATGTGAAATCGGTTTCCTGATGTATTCTCTACTTCCTCACAAAATTTGAGCTATAAATTTTGAACCACACTGTATATTATTTCATAATTATCAAAATACAAATCGCATCCAAATAGGATGTTAATGTTGGCCCAGATGCTGATTTAATAACTTGAGATTACACTCTTCAGTCATTTTGTAGCAAGATAACCAATCACTCAAGAAATATCATGGTATGTAGATAGAAACCGGCTCATCACCATTTTACTAAAAACTATTTTGTTGTTTTTCCTATAGGAAAAGAATAATCACAAATTAACTACTTCCGGCTCGCCTTAAGGAGGCGGGAAACTGTATGATCAGGACGAAATTAAATTAAAGCAATAATATGAATCATGGCTGAATTCTGGGGGCCATCGCTGACCATAGTACAATCTCTCTCCAAGGAGGCCCATCCCGTAAACGACAGGATATAGCTACCAAGGTAATGAAAAACAACCAAAACACCAGGCTTCTACTCCCCATAAATGAGACGCTCCTCTGTGGAATATGCAGAATAAACACACACACACACACACACACACACACACACACACACACACACACACATATATATATAC
>JAPMOR010054696.1:26090-46267 GCA_026543865.1 Argiope aurantia | reverse complement strand
ATGGATAATTTCTTTGAGATAACATCTTCCCAATGAAATTATTTCAATTCGAAATATATAATTTTATAAAAAAATAAAATTTTATTTTCCATTTTATGAATAATAATAAGAAACCTAAGGGTTTTAGAAAAATCTGAACATACAAACTTACAGAGTGTAAAATGATTTTTATCAATAAAAGTTAAAGATTCAGTAATGTATTAAGGAAATCTATTTTTGTATAAAAGACATCGTTCAGATATATTTCGAAACATACTTTGCTTCCTTCCTTTTACGTCATTAAATTGAAAGAAAATTTGAGAATATTTGTTATATTATTTTCTTCCGCTTGGTAAGCTAAAATAAATTTTTGCGATAAATGATTTCTGTGCCATATTCCCTTATGGAAAATCTGTTGCCTTGACAACATGAACATTCCGCATTTGGAGAATAAGCTAATAGAGAAATCATTTCCGTTTCTAAGTAGCGTCAGCCCAGAAAAATATTTTCATTTCCTGCCTTCTCTGTGAAAGTTTATTATACAGGTTTCAACAGAAATATTACTATTTCTCATCAAAATGGTTTGATGTACTTTATATCAAGAAATAAGTCAAAAGAGGAAAAAAGAAACTTTGGATATTTGTATATTCTGAAATTATCGCTTCTGAATGAAAAAAAAAATCTTAATTTGCAACTATAATTAATAGCATATAATAAAGATTACTATTATTATAATGTGGCTTAAAAAGTATAATTTATTCACGTAGAAAAGATATTCAAAATATTTTCTAGTCATGAAATTAGAATCTATGCATTCAGCTTTAAAGCTAAGAAAATTAATGTGAGAATATGTAATCACCAAATGTTCAAACAAATAATCTAGGGCAAAACTTTTCAACACTAGATCAAGTATGAAAAATTATTAATTTGATTAGAAGCATCTTAATTTTCAAATCTTCAGTTTCTGTCTCCTCGATGCCATTGTATTTTTTATCGTAATTTTTATTTAGGTAGAATCAGGCAACAGCCTTCATAAAGGTGACAGTGCTACAAAGAATGCATAAAAGAAAATGTACCTAAAATATTTGATGATATCTGGGTTTTTTTTTTTTGCATTAAATATATATTCCGTTTTTATTTAACAGAAAAGAACACTTTTTGTTTAAATATGTATCATTTTGATAGCATATCTAATTTTTGAATAATTTTGTGTGAACAAGAAATTATGAGAACGTGCATACAACAAGAATTTGTTTAAAGATATAATTTAATTACATATGTTACTTCATTTATTCATAAAAACTTTTGACTATGTAACGTAATTTTCGAATAACTTCCAACAGAAAAAAGAATTATTTTTAATAATATAATTAAATTGATTATACAGGGTGTTTCAGTGAACCGTTTCAGAACTTCTAAGAGGGGTAGGGTACATCCTGACAACTCGAAATCATAGAGCAATGTGGGGTCGGAAATGCTTTCCTGAAGCGGTGTTCTACACAGAAGCACCATAAAGAAAAGAGACCTTAAATGAGAAATCGTTTTAATAATACATGAAAAGAAGCAAAAGGTACATGGATTAAAGTAAGAGTTCAAATTTTTTTCACGGGCTACAATGCACGCCTCACATCTTCGACGCATGGACATCCGAACATTCTGGAATACTCCAGGCATGCCTCGAATCTCTCCGACAGCTACTGCGATTCTTGCAACGAACTCCTCAGCAGTATCAACAGGGGTGTCATAAACTAGGGATTTCATATGACCCCAGATATAAAAATCAAGTCATGATAAGTCGGGTCAACGGTGGATCGGACGTGGGGGTCCCGTGCGTTTGCCTGCTCGGTCACATATAAACTCTAAAACCATGAACGCCGCACGTGAAACGGATGCATGCCTTCTGCTCGGAGAATCCTCCAGACGCTCCAATGGAAACCCGACTGCGTTTGCTACACTTCGTGTACTCGTTCTTGGATTCCCCTGTACATGCTGCAGCACATTCTGTTTGGCGTCTGCAGTCCTTGTTCTTACCCTGTCCCTGTGAGCTTTTTCTAACAAACCTGTCTCAGCTAACCTCTGGTGCAGTCTTGCAAAGAAATTATGACTGGGAATACGCCTCGTCGGATATCGTTCCGCGTACAAACGCTGTTCGGCTGGCCCACTACAATTTGCAGCCCCGTATGCCAAATGCATATCGGCTAACTCTGCGATCGTGTAATCATCCATCCTACTAACTTGGCGTTCTTGTGCGAAAGGAAAATTCCCTGCAAGAAAGCTCGGACTTTTCGCACACACTATTTAATTATTTATAATTAATTACGTAAATTATACACTGAAATCTTTAGATAAATATTATGGCAGAAAAGAGTTGAAATCTTTTATATAAATATTATAACAAAGGGCCAATGTTTTTTGTTTATATAAAACATATCTTTTTCAGTATAGAAAATATATTTACCCTGAAAAATAATTTGTTACTATAAATATCTATAAAATGAAAAGTCAAGTAATTTAAAATAGATAAATATTTGAAAATATCTATCTAATTCTGTTCGTTTAGAGTACTAAGACATTATAAAAGAAAGAAAAAAAAAGAAAAGAAAAAATGTATAATTCCTTACAATAATGTTACTAATCGAACAAACATTGAAAATTATTTCAAAATGAATTTTACTATGAAAATACTGACAGATGTCTTGCTTTAAAATTAATAATTTTTAAGTTTCAGTGTTTTAGCTTCACAATTTTTGGTAACCTGAAAAGATATTATTTATAAACATTAATTGAGTTAAAATATCTTTATAAATATTTTTGAAATTATAATTATAATCCTGAAAAATATAATTGAAAATGCATAAAATGCTAATTTATCTAATAACGATGTATATAAGTATTTCTTTCATTAGGAAATTCCTTCTTTTGAAATAATTGCAACTTTTTTTAATAGTAAATTAATCTTTCAAAGTATGAGAAAATATGAACAGATACTTACATATTGTTACGAATCTGTAATGTTTCTTCCCAGCACAGTTATTTCATTCACTGGAAAGACCGTTTCATGGTGACCTCTGTTGTATGCTGATCGAATGCCGAATCAGTCTTAGGCTTAGCGACAAACTTGGCGACCATTTGGCAACTTGGTGACAAAAAAGATAATGCCGGAATCTTCCAGAATTTTAATGAGCGAGCCAATAGGAACGGAGATATACCTGAATGTTCCAGAATCTTCCCTAACCGGCTCCGAGAATTATAAAATGCCGGCAGACTAAGCTGAAGATAATGGTGAAAAGAGTCAACGACGAGTAGTTGGATCAATCCAGCGAAGAGCAAGTGTTGTGTGAAGTTCAAGTGATTGCTGAATTGAGCTGTATGCCGAGACCTGGTGTTTATTTTAGAGGCAGTATCGAGTCGTGTGGTGAGTAGCCAGTTGTGTAGTAGTGAGTCGGCAGTTGGATACATATAAAAGAGATAGTGGAGAATCGCAGGCATTCGTAGAGACCGTAGATATTAGCTACGAAGATTCCCTGCTCCTGCTGAATTTTTTCTGGCCGCTTTGTGTGATGAGGTCGTTATTACTACTGGTTACTACTTGCGGACTACTGTTTTTTGTAGTGTTTTGCTTGCTTTCGTCTCGGCTGTATATTTGTCGTCTGCGTATTCTTGTCTTCGTGTTTAATAAAAGTCGTTCGATATTGAGGTTTGTTAATTATTTTCAATCCATAAACCCGCTACAAGCGAATCCGGTGACTTTACGGACTTACTGGGATTGAAGTTCCGTAACAATATTTACAGAAAAGCAATAATAATTGTATAAATATTTATTCAAGTTGTCTGTTATTTACAGAGAATGTTTCCTTGACAATTAGAAAATAACAAAGATATCTGTCTAATCTTAAGATCTGAATCACATAGAGATACATTTTTTTTTAGAAATTACTGTTATTACACGAAGAAATTACTGTTCCTCTTTTAGAAATAAATTTAGCAAATAGGGTCATTTTCCCCCTGCAAATATGCAATAAATAAAATTCGTTTTAAAAGTAAGTACATTCGGTCATTGATAAATACTACTTTAAGTTTGATGAAAATTTACAATTTTGATGATAGCGCTAAATGTTAATTATCCTTCATTTGTTACATTCCGCTTTTGAGAAATAATGATAAAGTAAATTTATGTTTGAGGATAGAGTATTTCATTGACTCCACTCTCTTGAAAAACAAGTATATTGACAAGTTAAAAAGAAATTTCCTCGAATTTAATGTTCAAGAAAAATGGTAAAAAAAATGAAATAATTGAACTCAAGCAGAAAAATTTTCCGAAAACAATTGTAAATTGATTATGAGCTTATTCAGCATTAAGAAATAGCACATGTTCATGCAACACCAAGCGTTTATTTATTTTCAAGGGAGTAGATCTAGAAGTGCATCAAACAGTATTTTACATTATATTAGATAACTAACACAATTACAAAAATTTTTGAATTAGATATGAAAAGTTTCCTTAAATGTTCTAAAATTTAAAATAATTTTTAAAAATTTAAAATATTCTTATTTATTGCATAATTTTATGCTTTATTTATTTCAGAAAGCTTTTTTTATCATTCTTTATTAATATACTCGTAAGTATGATAGCTAAAAATATTTTGAAAATTTTTGATTAAAACGATTCTTTTAAAAAAGTGTTGAATGCAATTGAAACCAATCTTCAAATTTGAAAAATGCATTTTTTATCCCAATATAGTTTTTAAAGAATAAAAAAAATCATTAGGTAAATCAAAGCATGATTTGCAAAAGTTAATAAAACTTTCAAATACATTCCAAAATCTATGAACTCACCATTAAACACATTTCACTCCATAATGACACTTAGGAAATTATCATTTAAAAGCGATAAAATCCGTTTACTTGTTAAAGGATTAAATGTGACAGGAGGTATTAATTTTTCTGATTTAAAACATATTTTCCATTATAATACATTAAATCTTATTTAGAAAACACTGCGTAAACAAATAAATGCAACAAGGAGTAGAGTCTAAGTATCTTATTTTCAGTTACACCACTTGCATTATCTACTGAGATAGCATGGATAGAATGGAATGAAAAGAGATTGGACGCAATTAAAGTAATGCTTTTAGCTAAACATTCTTTCAGCTAATCTTGCATTTCTTAGCTTTTCGTATAGATAAACTTTTATTTGCTCTTTATATTATTGCTTGTTTAAATTAATTATTGCTTTCTAATCAATTAATTTTTAAATAATATGTAATTATGAAGTATGCTTGATTATAGTGTTAATTCCTAAATCAGAGCAAATGCTAGAAATAGAATTTTGAAGGTAAATTAAATTTTAAACAATTATTTTATTAGAAAATAAATATTACTTGCTATACCACTAATTTGCATCTACAAATGTGGTTTTTACATAGCAAATTCCAACTAACAGTCAAGTAAAAAAAAAGAGCATGTTGTTTTCAAATCATTGATTTTTAATAGGTTTTAAATATCAACAATACTTAGTTCTACAATAATGTTCATCTATGACATTAATATCGAAAAATAAAAAAATTCAAGTTACAGGAAGGATTATTTTATTTCCTACCAGTCGCCTTTGGGGACCAGCAGACGGCTCGGGAATGATGTTTCAATCTAATATCAGATAAATAGTTTAGATATAATTTCATTATCATGATTCCAGCAAATTGTCAACCATTAAAGCTCAATTTTTTAAATTGTCTTACTTAAGCTCTATTTATTGTGTGCATAAACCTTTCTAATCGAAACCAATCCCATTAAATTGTAACGATATTCAAGACGTAAATGTCCTTTTCATTTATTTTCTAAATTTCACTTTAATATTCGTCCTGCAAACTACTCAGATATTAAAGAAAGTGCTTCTTCTTTAGTTTTCAGCAATAGAAGAAAATCACAAAATTGAATGTTTGTAGGATTAATGAAAGCAGTTTGAAATTCAAATATACAGTGTAATTTATTTTTGAAAATTAGGCAGAAAAAGTATTTTAAAAACATGCCAAAATGCATGAAAACATAGTACGACTGTTAAATCGACATCTTTAAAAAGACAAATTTTGAAATTTTGAAATGATGTGAAATTCATTTTTTTGCAATAGTGCTTTCAGAAGTTATCGCGGGAAATAGCTGAAATTCAAATTTGTTTTTAATTAAGTAAATTTTTTCTTCAAATTTTAGAAACATTGCTCCGATTTGGATATTCTCGGCCATATATTTGAAAGCTGTAAGCCCAAAGATATAGCCTATAGAGCACCGAAACGAATACACATTGACTTTTATTATTAATAGTGTAACATTTCCCCTTTTCCATCACCTGGTAGTTGTCATTCCGGCCGGATGTTAACGTCATCCGTTTCCACAAACATCTTTAAGTGCCTATGGACTGCTATATAGGGATTCTCTCCACTAGGGAAGTCATTTTCTCTGATCATTTGTTGTATCCAAATAAAGGACAACATATGCGTGTACTATCGTTTCAAAGAGGTCCATTATATCTTCAAGGGAGAAGAACGTCAAAACATCTAGATGTTAAACTTTTTTTCCCATTATGAATGAACTCCTCACATCTTTGAGAAACGATCAATCACCAGCAACCGTTGTCGTTAATTGTCGAAGTCAGGGGAACTTTAGTCGGTATTAGCTGTGAATTAGCTTAAACAACTAACTTGTGCTCGGGAAGGGTCAGCTACAAAGATGAATCATTAACAGACATTCCCACGATCGACTGAAGACCATTGATGCAGCATCGTTGAGCAACTATTGGGTGATAAGGAACTAAGGTGTACTAATGAGAAAATCAGAGGCGGAGATATGGCGGGGAAAAATGCGGGATTTTTATTTTTGAGAAAGAAGAGCAGAGAGAGCCGTTTAAGGAGGAGTCGGAGTTGTTCCTGCTTTTGTGAGAAGCTCCTTGTGATTCGGGGTTCTGTGTTAAGATCCACCCAATAAAGATCGGTGGATTTCTGGAGTAGCAGTATGAGCTAACAGCCAGGTAGCGGGTTTTTTTGGTGTTTATTCTCCGAATTGATCGAAGAACTATTTCATGATTAACTTTCAACTGTTGAGTGAATTTTGTGAATAATATTAATCTAGATGAGAATATTATTTTTGTGTACATATATATAAGACTATAAATAAAAGAATTGTTTGTTACGCTACTCTCTCATTTGATCAGTTAGGATGAAGACATTACAATAGAGAAGAAATCAATTGAAATATGAAAATATTTATAGAATCGTATTATCGTTAGCATTAAAAATAAGGGGAAAATTAATACAGATAGTAATAAAAATAGTAATTAATATAATGGTAACTAATGGTAACTAATTTATTTTGACGCACACCATGATATAGTAATTCCGTTTTGTAACAAGAATTTTTAAATTATATTCTGTTCAGTCTCAATTTTTTTCTCAGTATTGAGTTTATTTCTGTTCGATTTGTTTCCTAAATAAAATATAATAGTTAAGAATAATGTTTCAAAATATGCTCCGTTTGATTACATTATTCTTCATTCGTATAGATTTATTTCAATATTTTTATGCAGCGTCAAACGATTTGCAGTGATGCCTAGAAAATCTACAAGATAAATTTCAAAAAATTTGTTACAGAATTGTTTACTTGTTGCTCCCATGACAATCCATTGATATTTGTCAGTGCTCTAAATAAAACAATAATGAATATTATTAGAAATTTTTTCGACTCTCTGGAACTTTCTTTATGAATTTTCAAAGCATATATAATAAACTGAGATTTTAATCAACGTAAAATGTTACGAAAAGATTTATAATTTTGAATTCATTTATTTTTGTTTTTTTATTAACAATTCGTTTTAATAATAAATTCTTAATTTGGTTTCGATGTTTGAAAAAATTTCAGCATGTGTCAGATATTTAAAATAATTCTGCAATTTTGCTGTTTAGAAAATATATTGAATTTCATACATCCAGCTTCTTCAAATTCTGTCTCATCACGTTCAGTGACAAACATTTTTCAATAAAAAACAATTTGAGGGTCGGAAGTTTCAAACCAGAATGTTCATATAAATCTCAAGATATGCAGGAACAACTGACTCTTCGTAATCTGGTAAGTAAGACTGACAAGACCAAGTAATGTCTAGATTTTAGCCTTTTTACAGTTGCTTATTTTCCCTTCGTAATTCTCACTAGTCTTTCTGAAAGCGACTATCTACTGAAGAGGTCATTACGGAAAGATCATTGTTTTAGCAATTACAATACTTTCCATTTCTATACAGTGCGTACCAAATTGTAAAAAATTGTTAACAATCCACAAAACAGAGAGAAATACCAAATTTAATATTTTAAGTAAATATTTTCATATTAAAGATCATTTTAATTATTTGCATTTGATATGTTGTCGAAGATATACCAATATTTCTTCATTATAAATTAAATGCCTTTTCCCTTCTAATATGAGAATTTTGTGACTTCGACAAGTGATATTAATTTAATGAAAAAAATGACAAATAATTAACCACTTTTAGCCACCATCGTTGTTTTATGCACTGAGTTTTCACGACTTCTTCAGCAAAGTACTTTTACGGTTTAAGATCTGATAGACGCTAAGCAATGCAGTTGTATTTGTCTTACACCTCTTCTGTTCATTGTGCTTATTAACCTTCCAAATGGAGTTAAACCCCATATTATTATAATTACATTAAAACCATAATGCCACATGTATTTTCTTTCCATTTTAGGAATCTCACTTTCTCTTTTAGGGTATTCCATGTTCTTATTCCTCATGCAGGCAGCCTAAATAATAAGCCGAATCTCTCCATTTTAGCTTTCAGAAATAGAAAAAAGTCATTTGATAAAATAATATATATGATAATAAAGACGGTTTGGATTTCATTTTAATAAGAAAAGCTGTTCTTAAAAATTATGCAGGAAATATTTTTTAAAAAATGCTAAAATTCAGAAAAAGGTTGTATAGTAATAAAATAGACATTATGATAAAGGAATGTTTTAAATTTTAAACCATTATAAAAATCATATTTTGGTAGGATAATGCAATTTTTTGCTTAACTTTTATTAAGAAAAAATATTCTATCTGACGCTTAAATTACTTAAATATATTTATATGTATCATATTTGGTACTCTAGATCAAAAGATATAGCAAGCAGAACGCCACCCCTTCCCACATAAAAAGATGTTTACATTCAGCAAATTATTAGAAAGCAGGTATGCAGCATAACGTATATAATTTCTTCTTTTCATATTTTTATTTTAATATTCCATAAATCAAATGTTTATTTTACCTTTTTCTTAAAGCGTTACAATGTTTTGATATAATGCAACATGCAATCCAAGAATAAATGATAAATATTCTCACAATTTGGTAAGTAATGAATTAATAAGCAGTTAATGAATTTTGAATAATCAGCATTTAAAAACAAAAAAAAGTAAATACTTTGAGTTCTCTCTCACTTGTATCTATTTACAATAAAGAATGCTATTCTTAAATAAATACAAATAAACGAAATGAGTGTAAGATCTTTTGTTTATCCTGATGAAACAGCTTAAAAATGGGGAATATCTTCATTTTCGATCTTACAATCAAGATTTAATTCTTTGTTTTCTCTTTCCAAAAGCAATCTCATTTTTAAAGAAGCTTAGCTCAAGCAACAAATATTTATTATTTTGCCACACAATCTCGTTCGGTCTTCTTGAAAAATTAAGTCTTAACTAAGGCGCGAAAGGAAACAAAATGAAGATACAGCGAAGTTCGTTCTCTAATTGCAGTTTTCTAAATGAGAACTGTATATAGATGATTTGTTTTCGCTTATTTGCTCTGCTGTTGTTCATCCTGAAAGGTAAAGAGAAGCAATTTCGTTTTACGGGAGTTTTATCGTATTTCATTCATTCACAAGGAGGTTACATTATACCAGATTTTTTCTTTATCTAAGCGCTTTATTCTCTTTTTTCCTTAAGTTTTCCTGATTCGAAATAATATAATAAATTATTTTATCACATTATTTATGATGGTATTCTCAGAAGTTTCTGTCTCTCTAGATTTGATGCAATATCCTTATTACATATAAAAATATTATCTACGTGCATTTTGTAGCAGATTTAAGGGGGTGAGGAGATGATGTAATCGAATCAAGTTATAGAAATATATTTATAATACTTGTATAAGGTAATTTTCCAAATGTAAGGTCGTAATAAAATAAATTTCCTATCTTAACAACTACACTTAATAGACGGAATCAAATCATATTTCATATACAGATTAACCAATGCATGAATATAGGAATTCTGAAAAAATATAAAACAAAAATATCCCCATAAAATACACTGACAGAAGAATTTCTGCTATATGGGAAGTAAAAAAAACACAGCAATCTATAATTAAAAATGTATAGAAAAGGGATAATTCAAAATTACATTAATGTTGTTAAAAATATATACATAAAAAGAAATGAATTACAAGTCATATAAAACCCATAAATTATTCTTTCTTAATCAATTTATGTTACATTTTCAATGAAATGATCGTACCTTTTCAATAGAATACTGTATATCCAAATTTTTATTTCCAGAATTCATCTGCCCATGCCTTCATATGTAATTTGATTTCCTACTCGTAAGTTTTAGCTGTAGATGCATACAAACAGAGAACGTTATATTATAGCCGCGATATATGTTTAATGTTGAGAATTTTCTGATGAATGTTCACATGGATGAAATGATTTATTACTGGAAACAAATTATAAAATTAAAATTACGTTATATAATTGTCGAAATAATAAATAATTACTGCTTGCCTTACTTTGCTTTCGTCTAAATTGACTTGATTAAGAGATAATTTGTTTTAAATTTATACTATATTGTATTTTCTATTATTATTTTGAATTAAGTAATTGGATTTCATTATTTTATTAGGAATTAATTCTTAGCAAAAATCGTAACCAGACTTTTCAAAACGGTATACTTGGTTATCGTATACTTGGTTAATTTCGTTTTGTCCATCAAATAATCGAGAAATAACAATCATATCAGGACTCCTCATTCTCTTACTTAAGATGACAACAGGTGAGATATGCATTTATTCTGAGAATATATGCAACATGAAATTTACAAATTTCTATCTACTTAATGTTTCTAGGACAACTACATTACTTTCCAATATTAAAAAGTGTCATTTATAATGGAATTTTCTAATTTAATAAGAAAAAAAGAGGATTAAAATTATCTTAAATAAATTTTAATAATTAAATGAACATAAAAGAGCTATAAATATTGATATTTCCGGTGTATTTTGAATTAACAGTATATGTTTTTGTTTAGGGTAGCAGAGAATTTATTTGTTCCTCCGGACGTGTCAGAATAACTTTGAAAGAAGATAAAGGTATAATATTTCTTTCAAAATTCATATATTTAAAAACCTATGATATTTGATATCATATCTGGGAGTACTAGTTATGTTCATCATTATATAACAACACTCAGCAATCACGTTTCATCAGTAGGAATTTGAGAGTAGATATGGCTATCCTATTCACGTGTTTTGCATTTGTAAAATATATTAGCTAATTTCATAACAGACATTTTGGTCCAATGATTTCAAATCACAATTTAGAAAAACAAGATTTGAAAAACATTCACCAAGATATTAAACACAGAATATATAACCGAAACTTAGATTGGATAGCAAAATTAATAAATTTGGTGAATAAAAATCTATCTAAATGAAAGCTAGACTTATATGGAAAACCTTAAATTCTCCTATATCACATAAGATAAGAGAGACATTTTTTTTTAAATTGAAATAAATAATTATTTAAAATGTTTAATTTTGGACACACAATTTAAAAGTAAGTAATTGATATGATTTGATAAAAATAATGTTTATTTAAAAAATTTAATATAAATATTTAAAGTAAAAAATAAATGTTTAAACTTTATCTTCGCACACAAATTTTCAGAGTAAATAAATGTGTTAAATTTAATTACATATATATTTTTTTTTAAAAACTGAATGCTTAAAATTCCTCTGACATAAGTTTTAAGCATAAATTAATATTTAAAATTTCTCGTCATATCCATTTTAAATAAAAACAAATGTTTAAAAGGTTTCCACGCATATATTTTAAACAAAATACATTGTTTAAATTTTCTCTATAAATAAAACTAAAAATCATATTTAAAAAAAATTATCTACACGAAAGAATAAAAATGAATGTTTAAAATTTCTGAAGACATACTTTTAAATAAAAATGAATACTTAAAATTTCTAAATACATATATTTAAATAAAAATAAATATTTAAAATTTTTGAAGACATACTTTAAAAAAATGAATATTTAAATATATATATACACATTTCCCTTATGAAAATATGCAATGGTCTGATATCCATGCATTCGAATTAAAATTCTGAGAAAACACAAAACTATAATAATTTACATAGTTAATCCTTCTTTATTAGTTAAAAAAATGTCCTCATTCCTGTAGGAAGCAATATTCTCTTCTTGAAAATAGATCCTTTAATTAACCAGAGAGTATATGAGGATTCAAATAAAGCTCCTCTACATACTTCAGATGAGTGGGATTCCTTTGATGTTTCAGCCAGCGTTTCAATTAGATCTTGGGATCTCATTCACAAGGACACGTAATCTCGAGTCAGTAGATCCGATGACTTTCTGATTAAAGGACGGCTAATAATAATTACTGCATATCTGCTAATTAGGAACTCATGCAAGATACTTGTCAGTACATGTAGGTTGAATTTCTCGCTAAACATAAACTGAAGTAAGTTAGTTTATTTAATGTGCAATACTGAATTATGCCTTTTTTTTAACATATAGCTAAAGATTGGTTTTAGTTGAAACTATAAGTCATTACGTATATAAAAAAATATATTTTGAAAAATGTAATGGCTAAAACATTTATCTCCATTTCGTTACTTGATTTTTTAATTATTTAGTTGACCTCATATCATACTCTATTCACTGCTTTCCAACCAACTGGTCACCATCATAACTACTTTTTAAAATTAATAAAAATAGCAACTAAAATAATAATAATTAAGATAACATTGTTCTTATAGCATTATTAATTTTATTTTTATTTTTAGTAGCTAATGTTTAAGACAGAATTAGATTGAAGTTTGTGATGATTGTTTTTTTTATCTAAACAATTAATTTATACATCAAGAAAGGAAATATTGAATAATTTTATAAAACCAATATTCATCTTATAGCCTGTGTCAATATACCACGTTTAAATTCTGTTTAGCTTTGCCTCGTCTTTAGCCTTTAACAGAATGAAAATATTATGTAAAATCTGTGCTAAAGGAAATCCATATTATTTTATTGATACATAAAAAGAAACTGATGCAAAACTCGCCAGGCATTTTGTTAATAAATAGGTGGTTAAAACTTTGGTATGTTATATGCATAGCAATATTTTTAAAAGAAATATTGGAACTTAAAAGAAATCTGATTTCTAGAATTGAGAAATTACAAATTCAGCATCTGGTATTTAACAAACAACTACTCATTTCCCTAACTGCAATTCATCTCATGTTTCGTCACTTGTTTAAACGTAGACAAATGTGCTATAATTAATAAGTGGTCAATTAGTGGATTAATGAGTGGTCAATTAGTGGATTAGTGAGTGGACAAATTAGTGGATTAGTGAGTGGTCAAGTAGTGTATCAATAAGTGGTCAAGTAGTGGATTATTGAGTGATCATTTACTGAGTGGTGAAGTAGTGGATTATTGAGTGATCATTTACTGAGTGGTCAAGTAGTGTATCAATAAATGGTCAAGTAGTGGATTATTGAGTGATCATTTACTGAGTGGTCAAGTAGTGGATTACTGAATGGTCAAGTAGTGGATTAGTGAGTGGTCAAATAGTGGATAAGAGAGTGGACAAATAGTAGATTAGTAACTAATCAAAAATATTTATGCATTTTTTAACCATTTTGGTGGGGAGTTTTTTTTTTTTTTGTTTGTTTATTTCCAATCTATAACATCAGATTCTGATATACATTAGGTGTACGTTTGGTCGTTATACTTTTAAATAGTGCAACTGCGCAAAACCATTATGGTTGATATAATACAGGTTTTAAATAAGTTAAAAATAATGGATTTGTTACATTGACATGTTACACTGTAACTCTCTTAAGTGGTTGAGTGCAAGAAATAGTTAATCTGAAACAGGAACACACATAATTAGAGAATACCACCAATGCGTGATCTTTCTCTTTTTTAGAGAAAAACCAAAATTAAATTTTAATTTTATATAAAGAGGCCAATATTTTATACAATATCTTCCAGGATCGATAATGTTTTCTTGCTTCAGTTTTCCCAAGAAATGTATAATGAATTTAAATATATAATGTTTAGCTTTCTCTGATAAATTCCAGTGCTAGATAATAAAATGTCAATTCATTTTAAAATTGGGAATTTAAATCTTTAGTTTGATTGATCCTATTCCTTTTATCACTCCACATCTGAACTTTCCTGATAATACAATATTTCTGAAACTAGTATTTGTGAGTTTTTTCAGAACGCTTTTGTAGTTCAAGAATTATAAAAAATTTTGTGTGAAAAAGCTGCAGAGAAAAACATGCGCTTAAAAGTTTAAGCTATGCGTGTTTTAATGAATTATCTTTGCACCAGGACGTCAAGAAACATAAAAATGAAACTTTATTCTGCTGCTTATTTCTTCGAGCAAACGGATCGGCGATCTCTCCTAGGGGTAGCGGGTCTTCCTTGTGACCTGGTCGTCTCGGGTGCGAGTCCTGATTCGGGCATGGTTGTTCTATATCCTGCATTCTGTGTGTGAAAGAGCCCACCCTGTAAAAAGAGGTCGTGCAAGCGAATGTGAGTGCCGTTTTTATATTTGATAGAAATAAGACTTCTGCCCTCGGGTGTTCGGGGGTCTTGGCCCTCAGAAGCTACTGCACACTCGGCTTAAATCGTTAATTGTTCATCAAGTCGGCGTGTAAAGTGCCATAAGTAACAACAACACGGACAAAGGGTTAGGGTGTTTCACAAATTACTTTAAACTAACTTTAAAACATTAAAACCAATTTAAAAACGTAATAATAATTGAAACATTCAAAAACATAAAACATAACTGATATTGCCATCAAGATTTTCTCGTGATAATTTGTAATCCAAACGGAGTTTTCCAACCATAAGCTGGGATTTTTATCACTGAATAATTATAAATAAATGGTTATACATTTCTTTTTAATTTTTCGCGCGTCTTCTGATGCACAGGACTAATGGGTAGTTAGTATATATGGAAAATCATCATTTTGACCCATCCGATATATATATAGCCTGCTGATATCGAAGTTATTCAAGCGTCGTTCGCTTAATTTAAAGGGCAAATATAATTTCAAAAAAAAGTATATAACAATTAAGGTATTATTGCATTTTTTTAACAGTTGGCTCAAATAACATAAAGTATAATTATTTATTTTGTTTTGAGCCTTGGTTTAACCGAAATATATGCCAATATCTAAATATTTAGAAAATAGTTATTTGTCCATAATTAGATTGGACAGCTTGTGTATTGTTTCTATAATGTGATTTATGCATAATGAATTATTTTAAAAAAGTGCATTCAGAAAGATTTCAAATTTCAAGAAATTAGAGTGATTATTTAACACATTTGAGCTTAACTGCCATCATTTTTTTTTTTTTTTTTTTGAAAATCCGTGTCTATGAAACTGGCATGATTGCTTTCAAATATATAACTAAAAACTGAATTTGGATAAAGGAACTGTGAGGCAAAATAACAAAGCATCCTAAAATTTACAACTAACAAAGAAATCTTTTATTTCAATAATTTACTTGCTTACGAACAGCTTTGAGAAATATAGTAAGGTAATGAAATTTTGAATATAACTTTTTTGTTGGAAGGCTATAAATTCATATTGAACTCATGAGCTAATCATATTCAATTCTGATCCAACCTTTCCTTGATGGATTCATATAAATCATCTGAGATATAATCTACTTGCAAATGTGTAATTAATTTCCTAAAATCATTTTAATGACATCCGGAGGAACACAACAGCTGTGACATATTGATTTGAGAGTGAATTCCTTAATTTGTAATGAGTTAATCGGAACAGCTGAGGATAATAAATAGTGAGTGATAAGACTCGGGGGAGGAGTTAATTATCGCACTGCGTTGAAAATAATAATATGTACTACTAATAAAGGACATATTTGTAGCTATATCTGTGCATAGGCGCTATACAGGGAAGCCCGAATGATTTACAACTATCAAACTTGGGAGAAACATATTTTGAAGTGAATGTACGTGTAAATATGTTTTTTAAAATGTCTTGAAATTTATTAATAACTTAAATTTAATCAAAATTAAATGAAATTTATAGATTCCTTACCGTAACTTCTAACATTATAATAGTACAAAACTGATTTTTACATAATTTTAGAAGTTGAAAAATTATTCTTTTATTGGTGCATATTTAATTGCTATACAACGCATTTCACAATTTTGGTATTCTTAAAGATATATTTTGCATAATTTTGAAGGAAATATTTCAATTTTACATCAAATTCAAATCGCTTTTATTGTTTCATCACATATTTACTCGCCGCACTGACTATGTTATTGCTTATTTTCTTTGCAGTTAACAAGAAAAATCAGAAAGTGTAATTACCCTACTGCAAAATAGAGCTTGAGAAATAGTTTCACTGAACAACGAAGTAATTTACTTCTTTATTTATTATCAATTTTTGAGGGACTCCATTTACATACATTTATTATTTATGTGATAAAAGCAAGTAAGTGTAAGTCATGTGACTTATGTTACAAGTTATGTTAGTTTTTTTTTTTTTTTTTTTTTTTTTTTTTTTTTTTTTTTTTTTTTTTAACTTTATGAAGGAATCATGAATATCAAGTTATGCATAACAGGTTTAACTGAAATGAAATATTTTGCGTAACATCGACGAACTAGATAGTCTTAATCACGGATAGATTTAAATATAACAAATTACCGTTGTGTTAATTTGAAATGCAAACACTATTGTGATCAAAAATTTATAAATTGGCTTTTGCAAATCTATGATGCATTCTATTATCTATTAAACATTCTAAAAATGTAATGTTATTATGAAAAGTACTTACAAGAAAATAAGTAGTTCTTATAAAAAATAAATTCCAAAAAATTAAACATTTCGAAATTAGTGCTACCCAAAAAAGAGTCAATTATTGAAACAATTTGATGTCATTTTTCAAATCTTTATGTCCATTCTCCTTTGTGAAATTATTGACACGACACTTATAAATTTAATGGCCATCTTTGGCGTCCAGTTAAAATATTTTGTGTCACTACGACTCCATGACTTCATCACAATTTATATATATATATATATATATATATATATATATATATATATATATATTTCAGATTTCAAAAGACACATAACTCGTATCATTTTATAAGTCTCATGTTGTTCTATTCATTGTTCTGTATATTACATAATATTCCTTTTACATACATATACATTCATTTTTATTCTGCAAACGAAGCTATATTAATGAAGAAATAAGAACTGTTGCTTTTCATGCACTGAAGTGATTTTAGACGGGGTATTTCAATGTATAAATTTCCAAAAGTGTTGATAAAAAAACTTTGAAACAATAGGATTAATTCAGTAATTAAAAATAATTCAACAAATAAAAATAAGTCTTAAAATTTTAAAATACACAGCGTAGCTAAAATATGAATCCTCATAAGAAAAAACATAATTAACATTAAATTCGAAAACATAAAATAATACCAAAAATACTGGTATTTTTCTAACCACAATAAAATTAATCAAAAATTTGTAAACATATATCTTTGAAACATAAATCATATTCTTAGCTTCAAGAAACCTTATATTTAATAATTATCATTTAAATTTGCACAAATCAAATATAATAATTGATTCCTCCCCAATTTCCTCATGTACTGTAGTTTTTAAATAGTTGCATTTATTTTTTCGTTGATAATAGCTATTTATTATTTTTGGAACTAAGCATTAATATATAAACATGTATTAACTTAATTAAACTGAATTATGATTCCTTATATGCAATATCACCTGGTGCCAAAATTGACAAAATATAGAGAATTTCATGATGAATTTACAAATTTGAAATTAAAGACACTAAATATAAAATTATTAAAATAAAAAATACTTTTTAATTTATTAACAAAAATGTATTTTAGAAATGCTATTATTCAGCTTACATTATTCATTGGAATTTTCATTTTGATTATATCAAGATGAAGAAGAATCTGCTAGTTTTAAAGGAAATCTTTAAGAAAAACTTTTACATATTTGGAAGTTTAAGAGCTCTCAGAAAATTTAATTATAATGGAGTGATATTGAAAATTGAACTAATTATAAATTTACATTTTTTTTTCTCAAGAGTCTGTTTTTTTTTAAATAAATTTGTTTCAGAAAGTAGACTCTAATTCCATTTTTATGGAACTTAAATTTGATTTCTTGAGGAAAATATTCAATTTCAAAATTGTTCTGTCATTTTTAAAACGCATTTTTTAAATATTTTATAAAAGTAAAATTTAATAAAAAAAATTAATCATATTCTAAAATTAAATTATAAAGTGTGCATGGTATCTTATCATGCAGCTGGTTATCTGAATTTTATGTGAATAGTTCCTAATTTTATTCAGCAGAAAAATACGTAACATTCATTCATTAAACTTCTGAAAACCATAAATTGATACTCGTATGTTGTCATGGCTGTGAATAAATAAAAAGTAAAAAATTTTAATGTCAATAAATGCGCACATTTTTGACTGATAATATAAAATACATGAAATTATTTAATATATATTTAAATTTATAAAACTTTCACTTTGGGACTCCAAAAATCAGGATGAAAAACTTCTTTTAAGGTGGATGGTTCTCGGCGTGGGTTAGAGTTATCTTCATTCCAATGGCAGGACTTACATCATACGTTAGAGGTTGTAAGGTAGCAGATGACAGTCATTAGGACAGAGTAGTAGCTAAATTGATGTTACAACGATAATGCTGGAACAAAGTAGCTCCTTTGAAGTTACATTTACAAAAATAAAATATACTCTAAAGATATGATGAGAAAAAAATGAATTATAAATTTGCATAAATTAATTAAAAGTAAGGATTTTAAAATACTCTCTATAGAAGATTTTAATATGAGGCATATTTATAAAGAATTATATTGCTTGAAATGTTAATCTACATATTTTTCACTTTTAAAATTCTTTAAAGGTTCTAATCTTGATTGATAAAATCTTCTATTTGAACATTTAAGTTATACGATTCCAGTTTTGAAAATAAATTTAATCATTTTTATTATAAAAAATAATGTTTTTTTCTGATTATTTATCAAAATATTTAATTGAAATTCATATTTTATTTTTGTTTAATTATTTACAAAATACTATACTTCCCATGCTTTATAAATTGTTTGCAATTATAAACATTGTTTCTTCCGTCTGTACATTTCTTGCATAGTTAATAATGTAAGCATTAAAAAACAGAACCCAAGAGATTAATAAAGAAACAAGCATATCTTCCAAGAAAAACGTTTAGCTCAGTTATTGATAAATATATTGATTATGAAAACTGGCAATCCGAGTAAGAAAAGAATTAATTCAATATTTGCCTTGCTAATTATTTTTCTATCAGATTTTGCAAAAAATATTCGAGAGACAAGAAATTATTTAAAATTCTTTGATCTATATAATTCATAGTAATTCCTCCAAACTTAAATGAATTTAATTTTAAAATATAGAGCGATAATTATTATTATGAACTATTATATAAGTTTAAAATAAGTATTTCTTAAATTTTCTACCAGATAACACCTCTCATTTGAAATAAAAATTTAATCCAACTTTTTTTAGTTAACTTATAATTAAGCTTTACAAAGATTAAACTGTCAATGGAGAAATAAAAAAATTTCAAATCTATATCATGTTAAATATATATCAAGAAATAAATTGATATAGTTTCCAAACTTACGATTCCACAAACATAAAACAATTCAAATTAAATAACAGATTATAATGCATCCTACATCTATATCTATACTTATAATAAAGCTCAATGTGTGTGTGTGTGTGTGTGTGTGTGTGTGTGTGTGTGTGTGTGTGT
>JAPMOR010054696.1:13519-26080 GCA_026543865.1 Argiope aurantia | reverse complement strand
TGTGTGTGTGTGTGTGTGTGTGTGTGTGTGTGTGTGTGTGTGTGTGTCTGTTGGCGCTCTACAGGCCAGACCATTCAACCTACAGCTACCAAATTTGGCACGTGTATACCTTGGAGGTCGGGAATGTGCATCTGAGGGTTATTTTTTTGAATTTTTAATTAGAACCTTTTTATTTAAAAATTAAGCGAAATTTTGGTGTGTTTCTGCTAAAACTTCCGAAAATATTACCGCACAAAAAGGATTTTTATATCAAGTTAAGGATCAAAAATGTATCTTTTAAATGATACCAATGTTTTAACATTAAAATTAAATTTCTATTTTTAATGAATTTTTAAATAAGCATTTTAACTATATTTTTCAACATTTTTTTCCGTACAAAAAAAGAAAAAGTTTAAGCTGCACGAGCACGTTTCGCATTCATGGCAAAAAATTAGCTTTTTTCAAAGTGTTGGCATCACATTGATTAAAGCTCCAATTAAAAATAAATTAAATCTTTTTGGAAATGAAATCTGCAAAAATATAATTTTCGGCACTTGTCTGTAGGAAATGAAACAAATAAGAAGTCTTATTTTTTCTAAAAAATGAATTCAAGAAAAATTATTTTATGATCTGTTACACTCTCTATATTTTTAATCCAATAAATCAGTTTTATTTTTAGGCGAGTTTTGTTTAATATGGACAGGATATTCATTCAAATCAGGGCCACACAGCTAATTTGTAAACCTTTAGTAAGACACAGATCTGCTTAAATGGTCTAAATGGAAAATGATTATATTTTATGTAACTCGATTCAATAAATTCTCTAATAAATAACGAATTTTTGATTTTACATAAAGCTTCTGCTGTGGAAATTATGATTAACAAAATGTTCTTGAAACACTAATATTTTAAATAAAAAGAGTTAATTTGAATCAACTAAATCAATCAATTAACTGACTGATTTATGAAAATTTGAATATCACTATTCAATAAAAAAAAAGATAATTTTAGATTTTCCATCGATCGGTTCAAAGAAAATACGCCAATCGGCGCGCAGGTTTCTCAAGATTAATTGGCCTAAAATTATGAAAATGTTGAATTTTTCTAAATTTTTAACATTCAAAACTTCATAAATAAGTCTTAGTTGATCGTGGAAAATAGAAACATTCATTCATTTATTTAAAATTTGGTGTGTCCAGAATATTTCTCAGAATATGTTACCTTACTGCATTAAATTTAGACTTCATAATTTTTGGAATATATTTATAGGCCGGAACAAAATATTATTATTGATTTCATTTCAATCCTTTTGAAAGCAAAACTAAAAACTGAATTTTATGCTGAATCTGAGAAATTTTTGTTGAATTATTCTTTGAGATATTACATAAATTATGAAAAATATTTTGTAGTTCACATAATACTTAAATACCGAGCGATTCTGTTTGCAATACTCATAGTCAATAATAATAATAATAAATAAATAACAATAAAGATGATAAATAAAATAAAACGCTTGGTTTTATTTAAAAATATCTTTACATTAATTGCAATTTCATCATTTCCACTTTTAATTAAAGTGGAAGTTTTACCGGAAATGACAGCAAATTAGCAAAATATATATAGTAAATTGAACGAAACGATCTAAACAACAGTATAAATTTGGTATGACTATCAAAATTGAAAGATTAAAAATGTTTTGTTTGAGAATCTATTAAGAGACCAGTTATTTAAAATATTTAATTGAAAATTGTAGCCAGCGGTAATACTGGCGTACTGGCTGCTCGCCAAAGGCGGCTAGTTATAGAATAAGAGTAATATTTACCAGTCTTCCTATCACAGTGTTTTTTTTTTCACTTTTATTTCACACAGTTTTGAATCTGTTTTACATTGTGTACATTTATTATTGATTAGTAATTATCAAATTGATTACGTCTCACTTAATTTCACAGAATAATTTATTAATAAATTTTTTTATATGTAGAATCACAATATCTGTACAATTCAAAAATCCCTATCAAGCTTAACTCAAGAAAAAAACAATATATTTTGAATTTTATTTCGCAGCAAATTTCGAAATTCAATTTGAAAGTTCTTGCATCTTGGTAAAAAATATATTCTAAAATATATTTTTCTTTTATTATTCTTTTATAATTATGTTCAAAAAAATAAATTTATAAATAAACATATCTCAAATAAATTTTAACGTCATTTCAATCTGAAAATAAAGGGGAGTACAATTATGATGAAAAAAACTATTTTAAAGGTCATAACATCATTATTTTACAACGTTACCAGGATTTGACAATCTTGAAGATGAGCGTTCTTTCAAGCCATAATTATATAGCTAAATGAAATAATGAAATTAATTAAGGTTTTTTTTTCTAGTTTTGGAGTCCGAAAAGAGTCTCTTTTTTTTTTTTTTGTATTTTAAATATGTTTTCAGAACAAATCATTGCTGCAAGATGAATTATCTTTAAAAGAAAACTTTCAGTTCTAATTTAGTAACTCAAGTTGAAAACATTTTAGTTTTTTACGTGTTAAAAATTAATGATTTGAAAGTTATTTTCGTCGTTTGTTTGTTTTTCCAGTGGTTTTGTTTTCACATTAACAAAATAGCTATTACGCGTTCAATAGAAATTAAAAAAAATGGTTTTAAATAAAAGCAAAGGAAAAAAAGCTTTACTTTTCACCCAATGAATTTCATTCTGTTCCAGAATTGTTACTCATGAAATTAAAATGTTGTAACAGCCGTTGCTACTTTTTATATCTGGTTTATTTATAATGAGAATTTTTGCCATCAAATTTCCAAGTTGTAGTTTTATTATAATTGTGAATTTTCGATGGTAACGTACTATTTTAATATATTTTATAAAAATGTAATTGAAGATTTGTGAATGTATTTTTCGAAGAAAATTCACTATTTTAATTATTTTAACCTTAATCATCATTTCACTGTTAAATTTAATTAAGTTTTTGTTTAAGTTTCTTTCTATGCAAATGTAGGCGCCATTTAGCGATTTATTTAAAAAAAAGTGCCAAAATATTTATTACAATAAATTACGAATTGAAGTTTAAAAAGTAGAAAATTACGGAAATAATATTTTTTTCTTTATACATTAATGAAAATGTAATTTAAAAATAATTTTATTTAATTTATTTTAATAATATTATTGTTTTAGCAATTTGAGAAAATTTTGATTTTTCATTGAAAATAAGATGACACATTTGGTTGTTTCGATGGAACTAATCTAATAAAAGTATGCAGAATTATTTCATTGAAACTATCACTTGATTAAAAGTTCAATATTCCTAAAAGTCACGTTGTAAGTTAACGATACATCAAAAAATATTATGTAAATTATGGTTCACGGACGCACGAAGGAATTAAAAGGTCTTAAGTTTCAAAAGAGTTGTTTTGCATCCAAATATACTGTCCACTTAATGCGACAAAACAACCAAGTATTCAAAATACCCAAGAATTACTTTTAATACGATGACAAAATCTTGAGAGTATTTGGATGTCGAGGATTCTCTATGAAGAATTTCAAATTTATGAGACAAGTTTTCATTTGCCACGACTTGTTTCGCAGTTAGGACTTTAGAATAACCAATTAGCAGTTTTATTACTAAGATATTAGGTTACGTTATGCATACTAATAATCTTAAAGTTTTGTAATAACTATGATTTTTTTGCCCTATTTTTGATTTTCAAATACATAATGTCATTCAGGAAGATAAGACATTAATAAATAATTTCAATGATTATATGATTTTAAATTGTTAGAATATGCAGGTATAAAAGTATACATTTTGAATATTCTGGTAATGAAACGTGAATGAAAAGAAAGTGCAATTCCAAATTATTTTTTCGATTAAGAAAAAAACATTTAAGTTATAATACAAACTTTAGCGATATGACGTTAGAGCTTCTATTTCCCGAATTCACAACCCATAAAATATGTGTCCGACATGTAAAGGCTAATCGTAAAACTTTCATGTATATCTGCAATTCCTTCGGCTTATACTCCCATGATTTATTACAAGTAGAAAGGTTTATGGCCAATATTTTGAGTCATCTGACCATGTAATACCAATCTGGAATTTCGAGACAGAAACAGATTCAACGATTCATATTATATTTTCAAAGGTGTATATTATTCATATTAATCTTTTAGAAGTTTAGACGAAAATGCTAATGTGGAATTAATTTTATCGAAAATTCATCAGAAAATCGCAGAAATAACTATTCACTCCTACATATTCATATTCTTAAAGGAATATTAAGATATAAATATAATTATATGATAAAAAATTTTTTGTTATGTATCATTCTGTGCAACTATGTGAAATGCAGTTGATGAATTGAATTTTGAATTTTTATGACCCAATGCAAGAATTGGTCACAATCCGCCATATAGTATGAATATATTCTTATAAATTAAAAAAAAATAATAAACGTGAGTTTTTTCCAAGTTAAAAGTTAAAAACGGATGATAAAACTATTATGATCAAGACTCTTAACTAAGAGATAAATCTATGAGTAAAATGAAAGATTACTTTCAAAAATTGAAAAATGACGCTCTTTACATACAATGGATAAATAAATATTTTGTAAAAACTGAAATATATTCCATTGAAGGTTGGGTTCAGTTCAGTTATATTAACGTCACGTTTTAAAGTAACACTAGGATTATTTTGGGACATAATTTTGAACTGCGGCCAGATAATGAGGACAACACCTGAGCTGTCACCCGACTATCCAAACTTTCACACCACACCAGTGAGAACCATTTGGCTCCGACGGATTTAACGTGCAATCCGCGTGCACAGCGGTTCTTCGGTTGAATCGGATTTTGAACTTGAAACCCTCCTGTTCCTAAGCCGATGCCTTACCACCAGGTCACCACAGCCCCATTTAGGGTTGGGTGTCTTTTATAAATTCCATGCATCAATAATGATGATGAATTAAAAAAACGTGTATGATGAAAATGATATTTGAGACATTCGATTTGAATGCGTAAATTTTTCTGATTAACTTAGCAATCGATCACATCTGTACCTCAAAAAAAAAAAAAAAAATGCCAGTGAAAAAGCCGAGTATGACCAATATATGAACTGCTTAGTTGACATCGGACCCTTCTATTGTTACAACACATAATTAGCGAATTGTCTCTTTAATAAAATGCAGTTTCACTTGGATTTGTTGATCCCAAGATTTCTGTAAATTATATGATGCTTAATTCGTCTTAAATATTGTTTTTATTCATGTATATGAAATACATATAGAGAATATTAATTACTGCTTAAAATTGAATCATGAAAATGTGTATTATTGAAATTATAGAAAATCAACATTTTTCAACTTTATTATGAAAAACGAGAATCGCATCTATATCAAGAATATTACACGAAATATTGAATGAATATATACTTTAAACTCTTTGCATCATATTAAATTTCATTTCTAATAAATAGTTTTGATAGTTTCAAAGTTAGAAGCTTCAGTTATATAATTGACCAGAATAAAGAAGTTTTTATTTAATTATATGCAGTTTCAAACATACCCATGAATTTAAATATTCAGACAAACACCATTTATGAACTTAACTTTATAAAGTACTTCCCGCTACTAGAGATTATTTCTTCGCATATAATATTAGCTATCATGGTTGTTAAGTTTTATTAAAATTTTCATTTGTTATACGATAATTTTGAAAAATATGAATTTAAGAGGAGCATTCTACTATAGATAACCGTACCAGCAAATTAATTAATACTAAAGAAATAAAAATGAAATGAAATATATACTCTTGAGTTACTGTCAAAAGAAATCAATTTTTTATTTTTTATTTCAAGATTAAATTGGCAAAAGTACGCAATTACATGCTTTGATGGAACAATGAAATGAGGCTAAGATTTAGCCTTAGAGTAAAAATATTTATTATATATCAGATTTTAAACAAAAAAAATTAAAATTAGAGAAATCCTGCCAAAAATTTCCAAAAGCATTTGGCAGTTAATGGGTTGAACAGCTACAATATTTCAACAATTCAATTAAAAATCTGTTTCCTACAGTGTACTCAATAAATGATATTTATTCAATATCAAGGATTATTTCCTTTTCTTTGAAGCTAAAACTCTTCATTTTTTCAAAATGTATTCGTACAATCATTATGTTTCATTCAATAGCATTAACACACATGTTTGTCATCACTTGCACAATTGCAACAATACACTTAAAACCGATTTATATTCTTCTTATAACTTAAGATTGAGGTTTGGAAAAATCTACCTGTTTTCCCTGATGTCTTCAATAAGGAATGTTGTTTGATAGGCTCCCGGCATTATATTCTACAAATACAATAATTAAAGAGGTTTTGAATGAACACTCGTAAAGGGTAAATGGCCCTCTTGCTATTTTCTTCAGGGATTGTTTCTGCAGGAAATAAATTTCCAACAATAAAGTACTAGAATGAAACGGTAATTAACCTCTTGAGCAAACGCATGTACTCACAGTTTTAATTTGATTGTAATTCCATGACAGAGTTTAGAGAAGAGATAAAATATTAGTTGTTAAGTGTTGTCGTTAGTCGCGAGTCCTTTATGAACTTCTAGTTTATACTTAAGAAGGATTAATTAAGAGTTTCAAAGAGAGCTCTTTAGTTTTCTGGATACAGTTAAGAAAACCTTCGGTACAATTCTTATTTCATTTTCTAATTAGGATAGACATTACCTGGAAAATCAGTAAAGAAACAGAATATTAAGATTCAAATAGAATTTAAAATTAAGTTTAATATAAACAAAATTTCTCATTTTCCAACATTAACTACAAGTTTAATTTTACTAGTATTTATTATTATTTTTTTTCATACTAATTTTTTTTGTTATATATAGTGTGAACTAAATATATAATGCATACAGATCCTTTCACAATGCAGTTTTAATTTACCTATAACTTTAAACTAAAATAGCTTTCGTACTGTAGTAATAGAACTATTGAAAAGATCTTGGAAAACGAATTTATTGGAATTAACACAACAGTTAATTTTGATTTAAAAAATTGTTCGCACAGATTCTTTCTTTACAACTGAAAATGTGTCATTTGTAGCGTTTATAAGGAATATTATTATTTTTTTATGGAAACTAAATATTTATTATATTTCAAAAGTTTTCAAATATTATGCAATAAAATGTAAATGAATAAGATATCCAAAATAATATTGACGAATAACAAGTTTCATATTAATAGGAAAACCTTCGCCTTCCAAATTCAATTTGTGTTACTTAAATTGATTTTTCACTACTAAAAAAAATCATTTTTGTGCAAATAATATTGGATTTTCACAACATAAATACCAATTTACAACAATAAAAACAATCAGTTCAATAAAATGAATTATGAAAGAACAGTTAAAGTGACGATAAATAAATTTCCTTTCCACGCTCTTTCATTTTCTGCATTCATAGTGACATCTATTGAGATTCGGAAAAGTTATTGCAGTTGAAGATAATTAAAATTCATATAGTATTTAGAGAACTTTATTCAATTATAGGTATTAAATTACTTATTAAATAAGTTATGTGTGCATGATAACTATCTGATTCAGAATTTAAACTGAACAGTAATGGGTTTCAATTTAGGATCCTTTATTCGCGTTTATTACTTGAAAAAAGATATTCTAAGGGACTTTTCTTTTATATACAACGACATATTATACACGCGATCATCAAATATTGAAAGAGAAGTAAGGATAATTTTTTATACATCAACGATTTTTAGTTTCACCTCTGTATAGTATATCAATGACCAATATCAGTGCTCTGCCTTCTAATAAGATATTCATTTTTAATTACTATTTTGTCTTTTAATTCTATTCTTTTTGTATTACTTTCAAAGACATTATTAAATTATGCGCTCCCACTTTTCCGCATAATTAAAAATTATAATTATTTATTATTTAATCTATTATTCTAAACAATTTTATAATCCAATTTTTTGAAGCTAGTTTTTAACAGAAGGTGAATAACATGTGACAGAATTTTTAAATTAGTTTTTTAAAAGAAGACTTTAAAACGCATCATATTCTGTTCTGAAAGATCAGGAATTAATCTTTAATCAATAAACTAAAGCCAAATCAAATACATCATATAACTTCAACTGCTTAACATGATTTTGTTTAGAAGGCATATGAAAAAATAATTCGGAAGTTTCTCAAAAGAAGGCCATTCGAATTTCTAATTTGTAGCCAAAAGTGAAATACTAAACTAGTTGGTTAGTTTTTAATTATAAAATAGACCTTTGATATTATAAATAGTTCAATTCTCAAATTAGAAACTATTATAAAAGAGAGTTTAACAATGAAGTAAAGTTTTCAATTCAATGCTGATATAAAAAGTTTGCGAAATTATAATATTAAGCATCGACTGAAATTTTCTGTAAATTTTCGATCCAATGATGAATCATTATTCAATTATAAAAACGAATTTTAAATGGAAATCCCTGCCTTTGAGATAACTTTAGAAATAATTCTATCTTAATATCTTAAATAGAAATTTAAGGAACTTTACTTTTTTATTCTTTTGACAGATGAGTTCAAATCGCTTGGTGTAATAATTCATTTCTGGATCATAACCTCGACCGAAAATTTGTCGTCTTGACAACACAGACGTTATACGTTTGGAGAATGCGCTAAGAGAAAAATCGTTTCCGTTTCTAAGCAACGTCGGTCGCGAAAAATATTTTGGCTTCTTGTTTTTCTTTATCTAAAGAGATAGTTTGACATACTTCTGCTCTCATTTTGTAAAATGAAGCAAAAATGCTCCCATTTTTGTTTCATAAATGGTGTGAGATATTTTTCTGCGAAATAAATCAACATTAGAAGGTAACGAATGTATGAAAACCAGGAAATGTGAATTAATAATTAAGTTTTTATTTCTTTTTAATTGGTTGTGTAAAAAAGATAAAAATTGTAAATTAGAAAAGTTAAAAAAGTTAAAATAGAAATTAGAAAATTTAATAAGGTTTATAAATAGGATGAAATTTTTTTATCAGGATTTAAAATTAGAATGTAATAAACTCGGTACTTAAAACAATACGTTTGTCAGTTTTCTAAAAAGTATAAATTTTTATTATATAAATTAAATTTTTATTATATAAATATTTTATCACTTATTTTCTAGTTTTCAGCCCTTAATTTACAATTTAGTCTTATAAGTTTTTATGAAATCTAGAGAAAAAATATTCTTTCTTTAATTCCCTAATAGATGACATCACTCATAAATAATCATAATCAAATTAAATATATAGATTATCTTACATACAAGCTCAAAAAATTTTCAAATAACTTATTGTCATTGACAGAACAAAAACGTAGAAAAGTTTTAGAACATCAAGTATTGTAAGAAAAAAAAATATTTCCAGCTTATTAAAAGTCAGGTATTATAAATGCATGTAAATGAAATTTTATCCATCATATTATATTTCTTTTAAATATTTAGACTCATATATTGCATTATATGCAAATATACCATTGTGTATATGTATATTTTATGCATTAGGTGAAAAGTATACTTTCAGAACATAAAGTAGGAAATATAACCATGCATTAATTAGGAAGAAAAACCTCTAATACCTATATAAACTTAGATTATAATTTAACAAATTCATTTGTTTATTTTTTTAAATTAACGTAGCAGCTTGTAAGCTACATTAACAAATTTTTGAATTAAATATCAGCACGTCATGAAAATTAATTAATTAGATGTGTTTAATCTATAATGTTTTTCGAAACGTAGTTCATCCACAAATAAATTATACATTTTAAAATGAAAGCTTATTTGACATAGATATTTGATAATATTGAGAGAAATTCAATAAAAAATTAAAGGATTTAATAATAGTTTATATTAACTGATTTGCTTTAAAAATAAGTAACTAAGCTATTCAGACATATGCTTACGTTTGAACATATAGAAGATTTTTTTTTTGGATAATAATAACTCTAAACTGGCGTTCTGTCTGTAAATTGTAACATGCTTGCTGTACATGATGAAAATAGTTAAAAAGATGTTACATGACAGACCTTGGAACTTAGAGCTACAAAATTTTACAAGTAATTAATTATACTGGACAACAGTCGCTAGCTAAGATTGGAAGTTTTCAAAGCTTTTTTTTTTCTCATTTTTTTTTGAAATTTTATTATATTTTTTATTTCTCCCTTTTTTTATGGATATTAAAAACTGGGGGAAGGTAAATTAAAATTTTGTTTGAAAATTATTTTTCATTATTTACTCTGATTTTAAAGAAATTTCGAAAAAAGGCATGATTGAAAAAAAAATAGAAGAAATCGTAAAAAATATATCAAAACCATTCACCAAAAGTCACACAAAAAGGTAAAAGAATGATCCAAGATAAAGTTTGCAGGCTTATGTATACAAATATATATGCAATAGATTTCCATATTTTCTCAAATTTTCCCTTAAAAAAATGCTTTTCAGAAACGGCTCCAGATTTTGTTGAGTCTAAGAAGATTATCATTTTCGATTCTATTTTATTTATCCAATGATATCACACGTATTGTCATCGTTGTTGTTGTTTCTAATGGCTCTTGTCTAGACAAACTCACTTACTTTAAGAAGTCAAAAGTGGTTTAAACCAAGGGAACGTCTCTTGTTTTTACAGTAGCGTCATCTACGACCAAGAGAACGATTTAGCTACATACAAGTCACAACCCTTTTTGCGGGGCGGACTTCATTCATACATTTCATTCACTCATCCACAGATCGTAATTTAGACCTGAATCAGAGAACGATCACCTCTGAACCAGTACACCCCCCAGTTGTATTACTCTCTACAATGAGAACTTTGGGTCCACGACAGATTTAAAGCGCATCTGCCACCACACACTCGAGAAAACTTCGGCCGGCGGGGTTCGAACTCGCAATCCAAGGGAAGCGAATCCAGCGCCCTACCAACCAGGCTCTCCAGACCCAATTGCCATTTTGCACTTCATTTATGGAAAAAAATTCTCTTTTCTGATATGCTTCTATTCCCTTTGATTTTTCCCTTAAATTAACAAATTCTTCGTATTCAATTTGCTCCATTCTTTTACAGTCATGACTTGTCTGAAATTTTCCTACATACAATGTCAGATTATTTAAAAAAAACGAAAAATCAATTGATTCTTGAATTAGATAGATAGATAGATTATAATATTCTGTTATAAGTAAATCATTACTTCAGTCTAATTTTCTTAAATATATGGTAATTATTTTTCGGGTAAGCCTTCTCTATTTCTTAGCCCACTATATGGAGGCATATTATATTAATATCAAAGTACTAAAATAAGCTGAAATAAAGATGAGAAAATTGTTTTTAAAAATTATTTTCATTCACTTTCAATGCTTGAATGTATTCATTTCATTTGCAAATAATTCTTTCATCAATTTTTATTTTAGAAGAAAATGCAATCTTAAATATAGAATTTAGAAATTAGATCTACTCTCGCTCCAAGAGTTTATGGAATATCTCATAAACACCTATGGAAGTATTTTCTGAAGTATAATAGTTAAGATCACCTCACAGAGGAATGTATACCTCATTTAAACATAATTTTAAAAGCAATAATTGAATGCAATTTATTACAAACTTAATCATTTCTTAAGTATCAGATTATCTTTATCTGTATTTGTAATTTTTAGTGAAAAAAATCAATATTCAGTACTCGAATGTAGATAAAATTTATGGTTATTCAAAAGGAACAGATGATATTAAATCTTAAAAATTTTCATCAATATTTTCTCAGCATTTATATGGATTTGCTGATATAATTAATAAAAAATAAACTGACAATTTTAATTAAAATAATCTTATAATTTTAATTAGAAGTAATCTGATAATTTTAATAAAAAATAATCTGATAATAAGAATGATTTCTGATAATTTTAATTAAAAATAATTTGATAATATTAATGATTTCTGATAATTTTAATTAAAAATCGATATTTTTCACAAATGTAATGCATTTTTCTTCATACAATAATCACTTCCTTTGAAATACCCCCAAAATATGTTATAATATTACAGCGACTATGCACGTGAAAGTATTGGAATTGTATTTCAATACACTACAGTGTGCATCCTCACAATTTTCTGCGATCCTAGAAAATATGTTCCTAATTTAATTTAAGAATGTCGTTGGAAATTTACATCCTATAATCTATCCATGCAAAGAATTCTCAAGATAATTTTAATCCTTAATTTTCTCTTCAAAATAAAAACTGGTTACGTAACTCAACAATATCAACAGAGCAGACGCATAAACCGTGATTGTGAATTAAACTTTTCAAACAGCACAGTGCTTATCTTTATTAACACCGACTTTAGAATCATAATTGAATAAACGATAAATTTTTGAAAGGTATTTAAGAATTTTGGTTTGAGTACTTTTGTTTTGTAGACATGTATTTACAAACATAAGGTGTGTGTGTGTGTGTATGTGTGTGTGTGTGTGTGTGTGTATGTGTGTGTGTGTGTGTGTGTGTGTGTGTGTGTGTGTGTGTGTGTGTGTGTGTGTGTGTGTG
>JAPMOR010054693.1:88190-118189 GCA_026543865.1 Argiope aurantia | reverse complement strand
TTACATCGCTTCAAAATTAAAAAATTGTATTTTTAATGATACGCATTTAATAATTGTACACATTTAATCCATTTAATGATACCCATAATAAGCGTGCAAAATTTTTCTAAAATCTGGGAATTTCCAAAAAGATTTTTTTGTCAAATTTTTGACAACAGATTATATTGTTGTCCCGGAATTCAAGCCATTTGATATTATTTTATCAAATATGTAATTGTGTCATTTTCTTCCATTGTTGAAAACTAAAGAAAAAGGATTCTGTTTAATATCTATGTAGATTATGCGACGAATAAAAAAATAAAGTCAGGTACCTCGAAATTTAGAAGATAAATGAGCTGCATATTTATTATTAAATAGCACTATAATTCCATGGAACTGGTCTGCATTAGAAACGTTCATATGCACAATGAATAGAACATATGTGAGAAAGTTAAAATAACACGGCTTCAATCCCTGCCAATTTGGAAAAATCATGGAAATTTATTTAACATGAACTAAAATATAACCAATATCCCCTGCAAACCAGATGATCGCCATAGGTTACCAGTTATTAATTATAAGTTAGTATTAATAATAACCTCTAATTATTAAAAATAATTGTCCATATGAAAAATCGATTAACTGCATTGACAATAAATATACGTTATGCCTATATTAGGATATGTTTTATCTCTTTTAAAAGATCAAAAAATCAGGTTCTTTAAACGGCTTCATAGCATATATCATGAAACTTAATAACAATTCAAACAATAATGCATATATGTATTCCATTCATAAAAACCTTATATAAATGGCCCCAAGCAAAAAAAAGACTTCAAATATCACATCATGCATCTCTCGTTAAATATTCTTTATGACTTCTTATTACCACTTTGACTTATCACAATTCTACTGCTTAAGAATACAAATTACAAATAAAACAGATATTTATTTTTGTTCTTTGCAGCTCTTAGGTGAAGTAGACTGATATTTTTATGTCTGTCAAGTATTTAGGTCGCAATAAATCTGAATATTATAATTAATAATATGCCATATAAGAAATGTTTCTATTTTGCTCCTGAATTCAAGTATCACTTGAACTGTGTCTTAACGTTCTATAAACTCACCATAATTGTGAAATGTAAACCATGCAGAGTTTACTTCTAACAAGTTAAGTCAATTTCAATTGCGACTTTTGATTTTGAATCTAAATGTATATTTGTGAAATGGATACGAAATAAAGCATTACAAAATATATAATTATCTTCTTTCTCTATGACCCGTGGTCGTGATCTGTATTTTGCATTTGTTCTTCAAAATAGCTGCCTGTATTTTTATCTCAAACCATGCTATTACCGAGAGCAGGTGCAAAATGGTAAATTATGCGAAAGCTGTTTAGTTTAAAAGACATCAGTATAAAAAGTTTCCTTTTAACTTAAAATCGTTTGAAGTTTATTTGCTTAGAACCATTTTCATTACTGTGGAAGACTGAATTTAAAATGAATTACCTTTTTACATTGCATTCTGTTTAAGATGCTAGTAATTATAGGTCTGCTACAAACTTCAGTATGCAATTTCGAAAGGTTTGAAATTGGAAAGAATTTAAGCAGAAGGAAAAGGGAAAAAAATCAAAGCAGTTGTTGAATGGCTAACTACTATGAAAAAAGTCGAACTCCGCAAAACGAAGCTCAACCTTTATTTGCTTATTCTACAAGCTATTTATTTTATTTCCTGCTTTTAAAAGAAAAAGCAAAAAGGAATTTCCAGTTTTTTTAATGTTTCTTTATTCATTGACGTTTAATGTTTTCGATCAAGATGCAGCAATTTATATACATGTTGAGGAGGCTTGATTTCTAGTTTTTCATTTGATACAATGACTTAAAACGAAGTTGATAAACTAAAAAAAAAGAAAGGGGTTAAAGCACTTTCAAGAATTAGAACCTTTCTTCCTTTATCAGTTTTAACTATGTCCTTCTTCCAAATGTTAATGCACCCCTCCCAATGAATTTTCAAATTTTAAACTTAATAACCATTTATATTTCTAATATATATTCTTCCATTTCTAAGGGTAAGATTTTATTTATATAAACAAACTATATGTAACAACAGAAGAAAAAAATCGTTGAAAATGTTCTAAGGGATATAATATTTGACCTAGAGCTACTAAATTTGTGTGTACTTATTTCATGGACAGAATGTTCAATAAACAAAAAAGAATGTAAAAATTTGTGTTAATATTTTTTCCTTAATCATATTTTTAATTTCCCCCTCTAAATCTTCAGAGCATGTAGCTACACTGACACCCCTTTTACATTATCATAAAATTTTAAAATTTAACTCTTCGACAATGCAGATAATCTTTACATAAAAAATTTATAGTTCTAATAAATTTTCAAAAAAATATTTTTATGTCGAAAAATGCTTTTTCATTGTTTTAGTAGCGTATTTATTCACATATGCATTCCTACAGTATTAAATGCATTTTTGTACAGTTTTGTAGCACTGATGCATGATTTACAATAAATTTGAAAACTGAATGATAAACAAATCAAGCCTAAAACGTTTTCCTGCTGTGATGCTCTTAAAACAACATCGAATCTCTTGTAAATTTTTATAAGAAAATATATCTTATTTTCCTTTTTATAAGGTATTTTCGATTTTTTTCTTTCGTATTTCTATCTTATTTCTTTATTCCTCCCGAAAATACATAGAGTATGTTGCAAACGAGAAACATATTCTACATTTTGAAATGCATGGTTCTTGAGAAATGAAAATTCTAGAATATATCTTGTTACTTGGGAGAAAAAATAAAAATAATAGAAAGAGGATATAGTAGAGTTTTAGACCCAGTAAAATGTGCATGCAAGATTCAGTAAAAAGTCAAAGCTTATTTCCTTTTTTTGACAGACGTATCTAGATACAACAAATGACAGTAGTGGTCTGAAGGGCACAAGATTTGAAAATGTTTTATATCACTGCATCAACAAAATCATTATTCGATGTTTAGATCTATCCAATTTGCAAGAACTTCTTTGTTCTTTATTGTTGATGACTTCTCATTTTATTACCTATAAAAATGGGTCTGATGACAGCACTGCTTAATCAACAGCGTGTCAACTATAATCGCCTTTCCTTTGTACGTGGATTAATTTATATCTTCACATCAACACATGTCACAAAGAATTTTGGCACGGATTATCCAATGGAAAATTTAATACAGTTGAAGTTCCGAAATACACACGTCACGTTAGATTTGCAAAAAAAAAATGTGTGTTATTTGGAAGAGTAGTTCTTTGGAAGAACTCGGCTTCAAATATAAGTAAATACAACAATATCAGCGGCTAATTTAGTTGATCATTTCCTTTTTTTTTTAGATATTTTCTCTTTTTTTAAATAATACATACCATTCTTTTTTCATTGTAATTTTATGCCCATTGCTTTTTTTCTTGGTATTTCTAATATAATTATTAAGATAGTTTAAATTAATATTTTCCGAGCTCATCAACTTGCTGTTGGATTTTTCGTGCCTTGAGTATCCCTACTTAAATGCGCTAATCAAATCAAATCAAATTACACAGTCACTATCCATCGAAAAGGCAGTAAGGAATATTATTCTTTATAACTTTTTGACTGAACTTCTAACTTCTTTTACCACCATTCTATTAAATACAAAATATCAATCAAAATTCGGAACATTTTAAGCATAATTATGCTTTAATATTGATTTGTCTTTTATATCTTTTTTCAAAATTTATTTTTAATTATATTAAAGAGCAGCATGAGCTTAAAATTATGTTTAACAAAAGCAATAGAAGGTATATTTTGAACGTACACTTAAAAAGTATTTTGAAAAATTTATTAAAATCAGATTAAAAAAAATTATGGATAAAAAGATAGATTAAAAGATAAATCAATATAAAATTGATATTGTTAAGAAAAAAAATTTTTTTTAATTTTTGAAATGAAGTAGAATCGTTATGTGTGTTGATAGTTTTTGAAATTATTGAAGAAAAACGTTAAAATTTTGAATGATTTTTAATTAAAAATCTCACCAAAATTATAAGAACAATTTTTTTCTTAATAAGCACCTATTACACAAAGTTATTATTACATGCCAAATTTTGTAGCTTTAGGTTCAATGCTGTGCAATGTTATATAGTTTTGAATCCCTTAATGAAATTTACAGATAGTATGCCAGCCTATAAAAATTATCAGATTAATACTATCTTCGTAAACTGTCGCATGCTTAGCAAACATTTTACTATTAATATAATAGGTAATAAAGAATATGAAATTCTTCAGTTCTGGCGATGGTTATACATTGACGAATAGGCAGTATAGGCAACTGCCTAAACTTGAAAAGTTTATTTATTACCTACGATTAAAAAATTTATTTTCCTAGTTGTTAAATAAATAAGTGTGAAAAAATACAAATTCTATAAACGATAAAATATTAAGTTAATATCAACACGTTATCAAGTATAATTGGTCAGTTCCTGTAAGTTTCATTAAGTTAATTTAGTTATTATAACATTTATTGAATTCAATATAGGTTTTAATAATATTGGAAGCAACTACGAAATTGGAAATTGCTCAGTTGATATCATAATAAATAAATAAAAAATAAGCATATTTATAAAGTGTATCAAATAAAAATGTAATCTGAAATAAATCATTAACAGGATAAAATATGCTGAAATGTGAAACAAAATTAACCACCTTATAAACCACCTTATTATAATTAAGATTATATTATAATGTACACTGTCAAGGGTTTCTAAATCACCACTGCTGTATACGCCTGTATTACTCATAGTGCTTGTATATATTTTTAAAGAATCCTTGTTATTTAAATATCTGATCAGAGAAATTGGTCATTCAAAATGTCCATTGTATTTTAAAATGCCTTTTTAACTAGTTCAATTTTGTTTTTATTTTCTGCAAGTATGTATGTAAATAATAATTCAAAGGTATATTCAGTTTCAAATAATACACCTTAATAAACATCTTAATAATACTTAATAAACTGTAAAGGATTTTAAAATATAATCTTAATTATAATTTATGAAAATATAAAACATTTTTTTTGTTATAAAAATATTTTCAAAGAATTTGATTCGTATTTAGACTTGAAATGAAAAAAGTTCTGAAACATTTATCCTTATTTAAATTAATAAAAGGAAATAAAAAAAATGCCTGAAGTTTGAATTTTAAATAGACATGGCAGACGCTTATGAAAAACAAACATTAAAATTATATTTTTCAGTGCATTGATACAGAAAAATGAGGGATGACTTATTTCATTTTTCTATACTGGAAAAGGAAAAGAAATATTTTGGATACATAAACATTTTTATTTGGCTTGTTATCATACGGCAAAATTGAGATAATGTATAAGCAGAAATTTTATAAAGCTTCTAAATAACTTTATTCCCATCAGTGTGACCTTGGACTTTGAACTTCAGATAAAAATTTATTATTCTAGAAAACGTTATTTATATAAACTGTTACCCTTTATTCTACGAAAAAAATTGTGATTTTATTATTATTTTTCCAATTAAAACACTGAAATATTTTTATTTGATGTTTAAAATGATGGAGATAAGTTAATGCATTTTTTAAGGATATGTCCAAATAACAGCCTTTTAATTATCTGAAAACTCGACTATGTCTAGTGAAAACTTAAGACAATGTTTTGATAATTATTTTCGTTTGTTCTAGCATTAACGAGCAATAGTACGACTTTCATTTATATATAAGATATTTATTCAGTTTTGTACATAATACGAGTAATGTTAATGAGAATATAAATTTCAACTAGTTGTAAATCTGACAAAATTATGCGTTACTTTTTCTCTTCTTTTTAAAAGTAGCTTTCTGTAAAAGGTTTAAAATGCTTAACAATCCATTATATTTTAATGTATAAAAACATATATGTTTATAGTTCAAAAGATTTGCCACGTGCAGCATCAAAATTAAAAAGACTACGAATATTCGAAACCTGTTGAACAATAATTCATTTCTATTCTAAAGAATTAAGTGTTATGAGTATACTAAAAATATAATCAAAACACATAGGGAGAAATTTTAATTCATTAACTGCAGAGCAACGTTTCTATTCTTTAAACCAGCTGGAGTGGTCTTCACAAAACTTTCTCGCATACACTCTAATAAACTTGTCATACCAAAGAACGCCTTACATAGCATTGACCTACAGTATTTACGAAATATTACTTTTGGCGAGAATTTAACATTTTTACTTAATCCATGTGTCATCCTCGGTGAATTATTTTCGATTTGCCCTGGCATTCGTTAATTGCATTGAAAAATCTAATAAGTGTTTTTCTCAACCGATTGAAAACAAAAATTTGAGAAATAACTGCACTTATAGTCACAAGATCCTATACCAAATTTGAAATATTTAAATCATTGCATTTTTGAATTATCCGTTTACATGTTTCTAAAAGAACAGACCTACAGACAGTCAGCCCTTAATTGGATATGGCTCAAAATTTGACAGATTTCTACATTATTGGTGGTAAATCTTTGTGCAGAATTTTATCTATCTAGATTCCTTCGTTTCGTAATTATCGAACAATCGGACTTCCTCTGAACAGATTTTATTCAAAATGTATCGAAATCTGTAAATTTTGTGTAAAAACCATATACTGAATCTAAATCGTCTAGTTCAAAGCAATTTTAAGTAATGTTTATCACAGATAGACAGACATTTCTCTATACTACGTATACGATGAATTAAAAAAGAAATCATTATCTGAAAATGCTTATAAACTATATAGCCCTACATTCTTCAAAACGAGTTATAAATTTCTAGAGTCGAACTGATATACTGACAGCTGATTCGTTCCATTTTACGCTGTCATATAATTCGGGGTTTTTTTTTGGGGGGGGGGATGGGAATTTAAATTTTTCTTCAACCAGTATATGTTCCTCAATATATTGTTTGACAGACAATATTCCAAACTGAATGAAACATGCCTCAGAAGAATTTCAAAAAATTGTTTTGACAAGCGTAGAGTTCAGACAATGATTTTTTTCCCCTCTCCTGTCTACTTTGACGAAACCTGGATAATGCAAGCGATAATCTCCAGACGTGGAATTTAGGAAAGTTTCTTGGCCAAAGCATTAAGGAATGAATATTGTCAGTCAAACATATCAAACTCTGAGAGGTAGAAACTAGTATTAGATGGTAACGGTCTTAAATATGTTCATTGAATGTCGAATTATAACGCTATTGCAATAATATCTTTAATTTTTTTGATATTCCGCTTTTATAATTTCTGCCCTTTATTTTCGAATTTTATAGGGAATTTTTTTTTCCGATAATAACGCAATGATTAAATTCATGGATTTTATTTGAATTATAAAAAATCATACAGATAATAATTGCTAGAAATTTGTTAAATAACAAGAAATTTCTAAATTTTGTTGTTTCAGAGCCGACTTTCCTAACTAGTTTTAATCCTGCAGTTTCCAAGATGATTTTTTGTTACTTTTTTTTTCAAAAAATTGTAGAATTTTTCAAATTTTTTAATGAAATTTTAACATTTTAGGGTGACATTTAAAAATACTTTCAAGGAATGTATCTTTTCTTAATTCGGTTACAGTAATTAATTTTTCCGATTTTCTTTTATAACGCTAGCGATCGATTTGACAACTTACTTCTTAGGTTGCGTCTCTTTTCCCTAAAAAAATTGTCTTCAATATTCTGGAGAAAGGATTAAAAAAGCAGATGCAAGAATAAGCTTTGTAACATATAAAAATGTATCACTGGTTGAAGCTTTTTTAAATATTAAAAGCTTCACAAATGAACATTCAATATATATCTTATTACTTTAAACGAGCAATTCTTGTATATATAAAAATGTATTTCCTGTATCTCGGAAACGGCTCTAATGATTTGGATAAAATTTTATATTTAGATAAGGTTTTGCTTTTTAAGCTTATATATGTGTGTGTCTTTCCTGAGAAACACACTATTTTACACACACACGAAATTTTTTTTTTATAATTAAATATTAGAGCCTTTTTCTGCCTGCTCTCATACTGACAATGCTATATAGCACTATCTCGTAAATATTCGTGATATTTACATTGTTGCCATAGGATGACATCCAAATAGAAATTTTGTGAGATGACTCTATATGACATTATCCGAATATAGATACGTTAGATTCGCATCCTATAGCAACAATGCATTTATTGTGTTAACCAATTCGTATAACATGTTAACTAAGTGCCTTTATTATTTTTTTTATTTAAATGACCAGTTCATATGTAGATAAAAATGAAAAATATTCGTATGTAATCAGTATGTGATTCGTATATTCGTATTCAATATTTTCTCCGAAAAAAACATGATTTTACAAAAAAAGAAGAAAAAACTCCTGCTAAGCGAAGCTTGTTTTTCCTGTATTTATTATTTGTACCTAGAAAATTGAAAATTATCTCTAAATTATAGCTTCAAATATCAAGTGCCAAAATCACCAATTAATAAATATTTGTTCTCAAGATATTAATATTAATCATTAAATATTCAACACATATGAATTAATTCTTTTAAGGTATCAATAAACATGATTCACTAGCTATACTTTAACAATATAAATTTCAAAATGAAATTCAAGGCTGCGTTTAACAAGACTGTTTATTTCTGCTTGTAGCTATACCAAATGCAACAAGCAATGGTAAACATCAAATAATTGTTGTGAAGCAAAGGTCCTTGGCATTCACTCACAAGCTGTCCATTATCTTCTCGAGAACTGTAACACTGACCTTCAATGTGCTAAGCCTATCTGTCATCAACTATCTTGACTCGTCACTTGAACGTAACCGCTTGTGTCATGGCAGGTCTTCACGACTACGGTCGTAAAATGAAGAAGCAGTTATCAAAAGGATTGGATGAATGGCTTTTACGCTTTTGATAATCATCATAATTACCCCAGGACTTAAATGGGAAAGAGGCAGAATGTGCAGCACTCAAGGTTGAAATTCGTGGGTCTTCATAGTTATTCACCTACTATAAAGATCCAAATAAGGCTAGTTTTTGTCAGCAAAAAAAAAAGTTCCTTCAATATGTAATGTCCTTGTTTTCTTTTCGATATCTGAAAGAGCCAGTTATTATAATAAAATCTAAGACATGGAAGTCATTTCTAATTTAACCTATAAGTAATAATAATCAACCTTAAGAAACCTACCTAAACTCATCTAATTCAGAATAAAGAATATGTGAAAATAAAAGTAAATTAAATATAAATGTTATTTTTCTAGTCAATGTTATACATAACATTGACTAGGGAAATAAATAAAATGGTTATTGAAATATTCAATGAAATTTATTCCAAAAATTAAAACATTTTTTTTTCATAAAATCTCCATTTTATCTGAACTTAAATGATTAATATATCCTATTAGAACATAAGTTGACAGAAAAGTGGTTCTTGTTGATTCTAGCTTTGGATGTTTTATATTGCTTTTATTTTTTAAAAAAATGTACTTTCTTTATGAAACTGCTAAAACTCTGGTACAAATTATCCAAGTGATATTCTAGCTGAAAGAAAAATTATTGAAAGAAAATATAATTGGTGAATAATTTGATTATTCATCAATTATATTTTGAAATTGATGAATTAATTAAATTATAATTGATTAACGAATAACCAAAATATAGATTGATGACTAATCAAATTATAATTGATGAATAATCAAATTATTCGTCAATTACAACCTTTTTTAAATGATTATAATTTCAATTTTTTTAAAGTAAATATCGAAACTAAATGCAAAAATAAAGTCAGATTACAGTACAAGAACTAACGAATTCTCTTATTGAAGAAGTTACTTCATTGAAGCCATTATACTATGAACTTTCAGAAATTCAATTCCTATTTGCTTTTATATAGAATATCTTCTAATAAACTAGACTTCATTAAAATATATCAGTATTACTACTAATATATTTTGTAATTCTTATAATGGAATTCTTATAAAAATTTAAATTGACAGTAATAAAATTTAGTAATAAAAAATTAACTAAAAATAAAGTTTAATATATACTATACACACTAGTTTGTATTATTGTCATTTATATTAGTCCAAAGAATGACACCAAATTTTACAAAACATAATATGGTGCACAGTAAAATATAGGCTTTGGTTATGAGTTCTCAGGTCTAAGATGCTAACTTAATTATTTCTCAAAATACGATAAATTCGACTGGTAAATTCAATACATAATATTTTTAATCAAACATATTTGCTATTAATTTTGGATAAAATCTAATTGAGAGTAGAAACTCTGCCTCAATGTACGTTACTGGCATTGTTTGAAATGCCAGAATTCAATAGAATGCTTAAACAATTGTAATTCTAGTATAAAAAAATCTAAGAATTATTTGAATATATTATATACTTTCCCTAGGTATTTTATGTAATATCCAAACATTCTGTTGAATGATAAAAGCTATTTAATTTAGATGAATCACAGAAAAGAAGCTTGTGGTAACAATTTTATTTAAAAGACATGCATTCTACAGAGATATAAATGTTATTTAGGGAAAAATGATAATTGAATACTATTAATAATTTCTAATCAAAATACATAAAATAAGATGAAAATTGTACAAAATAAATTTTTCATAGTTTGTAGGTTTTTCATGTGACTTTGTATAGAATACCTGAAAAATAATGTTATTGTAAACATACATAAGAGCACGATAATTCAAAATACAATAAGTAAGATAAATACGATTTAATAAATGGTCTTGCTACCATAACCTATGCAAATTTTTGGATTCAACTGGTCTATGAAAAAAGGTCACACTTGACTCTTTTTATCATACTACAACGCCAGAAACATAATACGCCATATTGTGTAAGCATATGTGGAAAACACTTTCATTACCTTTTCTTTGTAAGCAATCAAATGCATTACAGCATAGTAAAGCCGTAAAAATAAATATACTTTTCATTAAATTAGATAGCTGTAAAGTTAGGGTAAAATTTGTTGTAAAGGTAGAATTTTTTTAAATCTTTAAAATTATCTACCTTCAACATGATTTTTATTCAATGGAAGTACCACTTCCGTACCTGGAAGTTAGTACTTTTCTTTTGTAGCATTTTTTGACAGTCGTTTTTCTTTTTAAATCGTGTTTCTTCTGAGAAAATATTTAGATGCGAATCACTGACTGATTACATATGAATATTTTTCAATCTTACGTACGTATGAACTGATCATTTAAATAAAAAAAAATCATGAATGCATTGAATTTAACATGTTATTCTTATTGATTTTACACAATAATTGCACTGTTGTTGTTGAAAGGGAGCCAAACGTATTCGTATTCAGATAATGTCATATAGCGCCATCTCGCAGAATTTTGAGGTACCAGTAGGTTATCATCCTACGGCAACAATGCAAGAACCACAAAAATTGCTATATGACATTGCCAATATGAGAGCAGATTGAAAAAGACTCTAATAGTTAGTTATAAAAAATGTGGGTTTTTTTTTATGTGTTTAAAATCGTGTTTTATCAGGAAAGGCACCTATGTAGATAAATTTAAAAAGTTGAACCTTATCTAAATATAAAATTTGATCTAAATCGTTAGAGTCGTTTCTGAAATACATGAAATAAATTTATTTATACAAGAAATGCTCATTTAAAGTTATGAGATTAAAAACTGTCCATATGTCGGATATGGAAATATATAAGAAAGAAATCATATTGTTTTATTGCCTTTATCTTGGAATTTAAAGGAAAAGGGGAAGCGATATTTTTATGCATATTGCATACACTCAACATTAAAACAAAAATCAAGGTTGAATATTCAAATGGGACAGAAATTTTTAATAAATACATTGAATTTTGTCAAGCACGAGAAAATTCTTTTATTTTTATTAAATTGATAACGAAATACAATTCTGGCAATCCAAAAGTTTTAATCTTGATAAAGAAAAATTAAGATTTTACGTGACAAAATTAAATCAGTCACTCACTAAGTCACAGATTAAAAAAAATATGTCAAGATTATTTGAATAATAAATGACTGCAAAGCCTGAAGAAATATATAGTCATAAATATTTTATAAGTACACCGAAGATTAAGTGTGATCTGCCATGTTTAATTAATATATCTTCCATTTATATATAGCTAAATTTTTTATAATTGCAAAAAAATCAGATATTTTTCTTTGTTATTCCAAGATTGGTATGCATAAATTAAATTAAATTTCCATGGTGAATATAAAAAGTGAAGCGCACAGTCCATGATTAAAAATAACAAATATGTGCAGGATTATTTTGATATTTTTTTATCACATATCATACTTTTAATATAAAATTCGAAGCTTTTAAAGTACTTTTAAATTCAATAATTTGGGGACAAGATCATTTTAGTACTGATAGCAGAAAATCTCATTTAAAATTTAAGAAAATGTTACAAATTTGAATATGAAAACATAAAACTTATATGCAGCCAAAACAATATATTTTACTCTTCTGTTAATCCCCCGGAGGGCACATCGAAATGAGGATTAGATGCTTTTGGTATGGTGGTTGGATCTCGCCATCCTGGTAGGTTCACGAAAAGATGGGAATCTGGCTCCTCCCATCGATAATGGGACGCACTTCCTTAGGGAAGGGTTGTACCGTGACCAGTGATGGCCCTTAGTGATATAACCCCACAATTTCCGCCAGTGTTGCTGTTGCAGCGGTCCGGCCATTCAATATTTATTATCCGTGTGCCTTCGGGCGGATTGGAGAGTTAATGATATGACTTACTCTTCTGTTAAAGCCCTAATTTTCGTCAATGTTGCTTTCGCGGCTTTGCGTCAATGAGATAAATCCGTGTGCCTTTGTGACATATCGGCAGTTATGCTTATGGTTACTCTTCTGTTAAAATCTGAAATAAATCTATTTTGATCATAAATTTCTCTTATTGATATAAAAAAATTCATGAAGCTCTGAACAATTTCTGCTTCCGAATTTTGTGCTATATAATGCCCAAAATTCGGAATTTATAATACTTGTGATATGAAATTCATTTACCAGTCTTATTTTAATTTTCTTGTACACATTTTTTTAAAAAAATAATTTGTAAAAAGAAATTTACCTATTTAAAACTTTTGTCGAAATACCAAACGTTCTGGATAAACCAAGACATCTGCTATTGATATTACCTATAATTACGTAATTTCTATTTATTTTATTATTTTGGATTTAAATCAAGATATCCAATTTCTCCAACCAAGCCCCGGATTCAAAAGCGCTTAGAACTTCGAATCTGGATGTTTAGAGCAATCAATCAATTTAATTAATATTATTTAAATCTCGCCCCACAGTGAATAGCTTTGTTTTGAACAAATAAAACAAGGTTTACCAAAAATGTTAATAAAAATTTGGTAGCTTATAGTTTCTAAAATTCCCATGTGCTATATATTGCCCAAAATACGGAATTTATAATACTTTGAGCCGGTGTCCTGGCATAGGGGTAGTACGTCTTCCCCGCGATCTGGTCGTCCCGGTTCGGGCATGATTGTTCTTCTTCTGTGTTCTATCTGTGAGTTGTGTGAATGTGCCCCCCCCCCCCCGTAGAAAGGAGTTGTGCAAGCGAATGTGATGCATGAAGTAGCTAAGTCGTACTTTTGACCCTAGTTGGCGCTACTGAAAAAACACAAGACTCTCACTCAGCTTAAATCGCTGATAGGTAACTGTCAAAGGACTTGTAAAGTGCTATAAGTCACAACAAATTACTTTGGATACTTATATATATATAATGATATTTTTAAATCCAAATTAATTTCCAAACTTTCACCTTAATTTAGCTTATATTAAATTCATTCTAAAGTGTTCTCTTATTCCCTGATCCTATTCCACCTTTTTTATTTAGAAGCTCTGTAAAATTGCTGAGATCGACAAGTTCCCACACTCAGAGTGAAGGGATAAAAATTTGTCGATCTAAGACATTCCTTTTAAATACTCCTATAATTCCCTTACCTAAATCGATACGTGTAAAGATATCCCTATCAAAATCTCACAGTATATAATTATGGGGATAAATATTTCATGACTTTTTCCTCTTTTCGCTTTTGTCTCATTCTGTGTTGGTTTGTCTCGTCGTTGCTGCTTGTACATTAATTATGCCACCCGGGATGGAATAAAGCAAGTTTAAAATTCGAAAATGTCTCCTCGCTTTGATCTCTGCTTAAAAATTATGTTTACATACATATACATATACATAACATAAAACTGACTTTACTACTGTCGTTATTTAAATTCTTAATATTGCTCTTATAAAATATTAACTTAATATTGCATTTTAAATTATAAACTTGCTTTTTTATAAAAACGATTTTTTTTACGGCCCGTATAAATTCAGAAATTGGAAGATAAGTAATAAAAGACGGGATAAGGAATCCCATCTCTGTATTACTTTGCTGTGTAGAGAAATTCTAAAATACGTTATATTATATATTGGAATGGCATAGTTAAAATCAACCTTCATAACAGTAGATTGATAACCGTTTTTTTCTGTATCAGATACAAGCTGATAATGACACTTGATTGCACCCGATTCAGCCGGTAGCTGAATCTTTTCCAATCGAAATGAAACCGTGTACTCAGCGGTATCGACTCTTGCTGATATTAATATGATTATGATTCCAAATTCAGATTTCGCTTCAGAAAGATACTGAGGTCGATTTAAGGATGACCTTGGTTTTGACGGTGATTGACGAGTGTGGGACAAGAGGATATAAAAGAGTTTGCTGCTATAGTAGTATAAGTTCAATTTGCACTATTACATGAGTTAAAAGACAATAATGGTTGGTGATGAAATATGGTATATAGTTTTAAAATCATCATGCGTACTTATAGCGTCATTGAGCCAGTATAGCGAACTATGCTATAACAACCTAAACAACCTTTTCATTTGTAAAAATGCATATTTTTATTTATTTAGTTTGGATCATGACTTTACGGCAACTATCTTTGTATGTAATATTACTTAAGAAGACACTCGCCGTTTAGAAATGTTATAATTAACGAAGTGAATATAGTAAATCAATTACGAATCTGACTCTTGTGTTATCATATAAAACCACCTCTATAATATAGCACCTTTAAGCGGTCACATCAAAGAAACAATCAGTTTCAAAAGAAAATTCATATACAGAGTAACACTTAAGTATGATTAAAATCCACCCCTACAGCAGAAAAATTAAAAATTTGATTCATTCTAAAGATGCCCGTCTTTATTCGAACGATCAATTACGTTATTTATATTAACTATTACGTTATTTATAATATCATTTTATAATTCATGATTATATGTTTCATTTGTATGTTTTACAAATGTATTCGTTTAACAATTAAGCTGATAACATCTTTGTAATCAATTTCCTTCTTGTCTTCCCTCAGTTCTAGGGAGTTGGGCAGTTGCTTTGTCTGCCTAGTTGGAAATCCGTCATTGTCCAAAGCTCTTCCCTTTCCCATTACAAGTAAACCAAGAAATAATTAAATGTTTTAATAGAATACAACTATCTGTGTTACAGATCTCTTATCGGTTCTGAAAGCCCATTGTAAGAAAGACGAATCATTAGTCAGCTACTTAGGATAACAATGCCTAGAAAAAAATTATGCATTAACATTTTTTTTCGCAATTAAAAAAAAGAACAAACAGAAACACATGAAATGTTTAAAAATTCATCGTGGAGAAAAAAAATGCTAAATGATTTGTATCGACTCTCGGAACAAATTGTAACCTTGAAACAACTAAGAACTGATCCTCCGTGTCAAAGAATAAAAGAGATTTTGATTGATGACGCAACAAATGACAGAAATTACAATGTAAACGGTATTTTTAAAAGCAGGTATTACGCTTTCTACCGGGTGTGCGTTGATAAAATTGCTCATTAATTCAGTTTCTTGGAGTGATGGATGTTGGAAAATAATATCTAACCTTGATAATATTAAATGTATTATTACATTTTATGAGTTACTATGTTTTCATGCAGATTTTCGAATTAGAATATATTGTAGTTTAAGGTTTAGAATTCTAATGCAAAAGGTTATTTTGCATATTTTTTAAAATTTAATTATAAATTACTTGCCGCTTTAGGAGACCAGTTATTTCAGCCGGAATATTAGTTTCAATGGTTATTACATCATTAATTCGAAATGCTTTTAATTAAAATTTACCTTTGTTATTTTTGTTATTAGCAAAAATGAAAAAAAAATTAATTTGATAAAAAAATTTGAATTAGAAAATTGAATTGAAATTAAATGGGAAAAATTGACTTAACATTGTATTTAATGAAATTTTTTAATTAAAATATAAATCTAATTGAAATAAAATTGAATTAAAAATTGTATTTAATAAAATAATTGAATTACAAAATTGAATTAAAATTGTATTTAATGAAAATTTTAAATTTAATTTGATTCTACTACAAATTACTTCGCGTGTAAATTAAAAAAGTTTATATATTACTTATAAATAAGTTAAATAAAAGTGAAAACTCCTTCTCCTAAATTAATATCCAAAAAATAGTTAGTGATGCTTAGTTGACAAAAGCACACGATTGAATGGTGTGGTGGAGCATGGAAATTAATTTGAATTTCACCACAACAATGAAAAATATTGTTACAGATATTATATCAAATTAAATGTTAAAAATTCATTAAAAGAAAGAAAAAATTGAAAGAAAATTAAATTTCATCATTACAATGGTAATTTTTAGAATTTTAATTGATGTAAAAATCTGAGATTGTATTTAGAGATTATATTGTATTTTTCTGAGATTGTATTTTAGAAAAATATCATTGGAAAAACACCAAAGATTACCTCCATAAATTTTAATCAATATTTTAATTACCTTTTGGACTTTAAAATGTTGAGTGTGATTTTTTTTTCCTCCTCTTGAAGAGCACTTGTGCAAAATTTCGACAAGATCGGACAAAAACCATATATTTGGAAAAAAAATATGTATATTTCTATATAAATGAATAAAATATTTTTGTGCGATTATTCTTTATTTCAAATCTTTTCACTCGCTATATTTTTATTTATTACTGGATTAATTGTTTATAGATCGAAAATATGTCAACCAAATAAAAGCAAAAAACAATTGAACTTTTTAAATACAGTTTACATCATACAATATGCGATTTATAACAATTCTCAATTTTAACAAATGAATCTTGGATCATATCCAGTTCTTAGCAAACATACATTTTTTTTCTAGAACAGTTCAGAAAAAAAATCACATAGCATTTATTAAAAAATTTCTGCATACGAGTTGTTCCAGTGTTAATCAATAACTTTAAAAAATACGCCTGAGAATAAAGAACGAAGAAATTTTTTTCATTAATGATTGTACTGAAGATAAAAATGAGACGTGAAATTTTACTTCTTTTCAAGATTCTAACAGATTTTATTGTATCATTATTTTATTTTTAATTAAAAAAATTGCTACTTTAAGTAATTTTTAAATTTTTTAGATTTTTAATTTAGTTTTTTGAACGTTATTTACTGAGAGAGCGCCACTGTCTTTTTATTGGAATTTTTATAAAGGACCCATTTATCATCGTCACATGATCCAGAAAAACCTCGGAATTATGTCGCTGATATAGCGAATTACAGATGATTGAACGATTAGCTTATATTCTTAGAGTTACTTCTCTTTTTTTTTTATTCTTCTCCCTTACCGTTTTTTATTATTATTATACTTTTTCTTTGTTTCTTTTCTTTCTTTTATAATTTCTTGCAAGTTATGTAGAAGCCTTTTATTAGCATATTTCTCCGCAGACGACCTTAAAATGAGTAACAAATTACAGAAAATTGATATTAACATATATCCATCGTGATGATTTTTTTTAAGATTATATTCCTCATTCAGCGACGAATTTTTGATTATATAGACTAGGCAATTAACAAGGGTTACTGGGACGGAGAGGACCACAGGTGAATCGATTTTTAAAAAGAATTAATTTCCTAGTTGCAAAATAGATAAATTAGCAAAAAAATACACATTCTATGAGTTATAAAATTTTTGGAATTGACACTGTCACGTATATTTGTTTCACAATGTTCGCTTATTATCACAATATTTATAAAATCAGGCTACTGTTTTTGATGTTAGATGTAACACATACTTGAATCATAATACATTACATTTCCGAGTATCCGGTTCACGACTATCCGGCTTCCGCACTATCCCGCCTAGTTTTCTTTTATTGTAATTAGATGAAGAATCCAAGGCGTCTATCAAGTCATCTATTAAGGACTTTTCAAGAATTAAAAACTGTAAGTTTTGTCTCTTATCTTAGGGTCACCTTTTCATATCTGTGTAATCATTTATCAGTGAAAACTGAAGTCAATTTGATTCTATTTTCTTAAGAATTAGGCCTACTATTTACGTTTATGTTTTGTTCGCCGGCGTCCTGGCATAGGGGTAACGCGTCTTCCCCGTGATCTGGGTGACCCGGGTTCGAGTCCCGGTTCGGGCATGGTTGTCCTTCATCTGTTATATTTGTAAGGAGTATGAATGTGCCCCTTTTTAAAAAGGGGTTGAGCAAGCGGTTGTGACGCGTGAGTAGCTAAGACGTACTCTTGGCTGCAGTTGGCGCTACTGAAACAAGAGACGCTCTCTCGGCTTAAAATCGCTGACTTTGCCGGGCTTGTCTGTGACAAGTGCCATTAGAAACAACATGTCTTGTTTATGTTTCTTGTGTTTGAGTTGAGCATTACAGAATTTATGTTTAAAATGTGAACAGTTTATATTCTTTAAATTACTTTTTTTTCTAATAAATTCTTGAAAGTGCAGTGCAGTATATAAATATATATAAACTACCAGTACAGAGCCTTCTATTTTAACTCGATTTCTATGATTCATCAGGCCGCGGCTGCATTCATATTGATATAAATGAAGAGCTTAGTACTTAGTACCCAATATAAAGAAAATACGTATTATAACAGTTTTGGTATAAAAACTTTGTCTTCTGGTATTGGTGGGTAAAGAAACGAATTCATAAAACTCCGGTCTATCCGGGTTTTTTGTTATCCGGCCTGTCCTTCCACCACATAAGGTCGGATATTCGGGAGTGTACTGTATATTAATAAATACACACTTTCTGAAATTACTAAAATAAAAAAATGCCCTAAAATAAGCCTTTAACGTGGTGATAAAGTTTAAAAATACATTGAAATGTGTAACAAAATTCAAACATTTATCTATAAAAAGGTCCCATATTATATGCAGCGTAAAGGCGCAAAATTCCTAGATCAACCATTATTCAATGACAAACAGAAACGGGCAACAATCAAGGATTGAAATGAAAAGTGCTCTCCAATTTTGATATGATTGTGCACAAAATTAAAAATTTGTTTTCATTAAATCATTTAATATAAAGAAAGAAAATTTTATTAATAAATACTTTTAAGAAAAACTATTGTTAATTTTTACTAAAACTATTAATTTTAATTAATTTTAATTAAATTTAATTTTAATTAAAATTATTGTACTGCAAACTGAAACTAATATTTATTCATTGAAAGCTAGAAGAATTTATAGGTATAACCTTATTGAATGAAAACTACATTTAGCATTAAAAAAAAACTCTCTCTGTTTTTATAAACAGCTATTTTGGAGGGAAAAAAAAGTTTTAAAATTTTCTTTAATCTCTGACCTAACCCCTGGAGAAGCTGTAGGGTTTCTCTCCTTGATCCTTTAGTCAACGCAACTTTTAAATATAACTCATGCTCGAACTAAGACGGTGTGTTACGCCCAAACTGGCCTTGCTTGAATGAGTATCAAAAAGGATATAATTTTTTTTAAAACTTTAAGCTGTTTTTAATTATTTTTTCCCACTTTTCAGTCTTTCATGGGAGGTTTTCTAAAGTGCAGAATGTGCTAATGGCAGAGTCGGAATTATTTTTAATTCAATAAACTTGATAGCTGGTTGAGCTGACATATAATTATCTGTAAGAGACATGCTTTATTAACAATAGGATTCACTAAATATAACTGCAGAAAAAATCAAAACTTCAATTGTAGCTCTACTACGCGTATATAGAAGCGTCATACGTTCAAAACTGGATTATGCGTGCATTGTTTATGGATCCACGCGATTTTCATACCTTTCACGGCTTAATTATATCGACCATCAGGCTTTAAGACTTTGCTCAGGTTTGTATGTGGAAAATTTTGAGCCATCTTTGACTCGCAGAATACATACGCTATCCTTTTGTTTTTATTTTAGAGTTTTATCCACCGAAAATAACCCTTTGAAGAAAATATTTTTGTATCACAGTATGGACAGGCTATTCAATAACCGGTCTTCATGTATTCCTCCTTTAGGACTACGAATTCGTCAATTACTTCTAGATGAATTTCAGTCTCTCGATGTCAGCAGTAGTAATTCCTTTGCAACCCCCTCCCCCCCCTCCTTGGATCTGCAATAACATCACCTACATGAATCCTTTTAAGAATCTATATAAAGCAGAGATTACTATTTCCCCACAGACAATTATTTCATGATTATCTACCCATTCATACAGACGGCTCTAAATCTGATACAAATACTGGTTGCGTTTTTGTTTGTGAGAATGACATTGTAAGTTATAGACTCCATCATTTTACCTCTGTTTTTACCTCTGAATTGACAGCACTGTATATAGCGCTAAAATATCGTTCAGAAAAACATCCAGTAAAAGCTATTATTTACTCTGATTCTTTGAGTGCTTTGGAATCCTTGAATGGTGCTAAGAATTCCCATGATCTTACACGGGAAATCAAGCTTTTGCAATCCCACCTGCATAGGAAGGGCTCTAGAATTTTGTTTTCATGGATACAAAATGTCGGCTCATGTCGGCACAAGTGGTAATGAACAGGAAGACCTTGCAGCTAAATGTGCTACTACATATCGTCCTCAGCCTCTTCATTATACAGATATCAAGAGCGCACTACTTAAGTGGATGCTGAAGACTTGGCAAAAAGACTGGAATCAAGAAGTGAGTAATAAACTCCACGAAGTAAAACCCCATATTACTACATGGACTTCATCTTTCAACAGGAAATTTGATGTCATTTTAACTCGACTGCGTATCGGCCATTCACGTATCACACACAGACACTTACTATTTGGTGAATCTCCACCTGTCTGTGGTTCATGTAATATTCCACTGATTATACGGCATATTTTAATTGAGTGTTCTGATTTTTACAGAGACCCTATCAACTTTTTTTAACTCCTCTGATTTTAACTTGTGTTTCCTTATAGGAGAAAGACCTCACACAAATTTATTCCCGTTCTTGAAGAAAATCGAAATTTTTAGAGGAATTTTAAATTTAAATTTATTATTATAGTACTTTTACCTACTGTTTTACCAGTTGTTTTGAGTTGGATCTTATGGAACAAAATAGAAACTCGATAAGTGAACTGTGTCTTCGGCGCAGCATATCCTAGAAAAGGATCTTGCGCCAGAAAATTATCACATCCAATCCAATCCAATCAAATTGTAGCTCTTAAATTTTTAGGACAAAAAATTTGTTAGAAATGTTGTCTAAGGTAATTTTGTAAGTATCGAGCATGATACATCATAAAATATTTCATAAAATCTGTCTGATTTTCCCAGAGTTGATTCATACAGTGCCATGTTTCTATATTTTTTATACAAACTGAAACTGTGTAACTTTAAGTTGTGTAACATTTGTGTAACTTTAAGTTGGGATTTAATTTTGTAGATATGATAAAATCTTAAATAGCGTTCAATGCTTTTGAATTTTGAATGCCTTATTTTTATTGTACACTGTCTGCAACGAATTTTAATATGTTTGATACCAATAAATATAATGTTAATAAAATGGACATAATTCTTAACTTTTAAAGAACGTATCTTACTACAGAACACAAAAGTCAAAATTTGAAATATTTTCTAAATCGGCAATTTGATTGCATAAATGTAAACGAGCTTGAACGGTCTCTCTGAAACTTTCTCGAACGGATTCTAATAAATATGCATTATTATTCGTATGATATTAGTGAACAATTCGTAAGAGCCAATTAGGATGCGAGCTTTGACGATATTTTTGGAGAATAATCATTAGGATGCCGTTGATATAAAAACACCAAAAAAATCGAGTATGTATTTTGGAAGCATTTTTTTACCGATTATGGTCAAAATTTGATACAGAAATACGATTGTAATTATAAAATCACCTATCAAATTTCATATATTTAAGTAGTATATATCTTAGTTATATATTTTAGTTATTTCATTTACATTCTTGCGAAATTACATAGTTATAAACGATCAACCACTTGACAGATTTTATTCACTTTAAATGTTATATAAGTGTATCAAATTCTATCCATCTTGCTCTCTCCATTTTGTAGTTATCATGTTAATTTACATTTGGACGTATGGACAAACTTGCTCTGAATAGATTTCGTTCAAAATTAAGACTCCATAGATTTGGAGTAGATACTATATATTAATTTCTTCCATTTAGTTCAAATTATTTTTCAGTTATATTCACAGGCAAACATAATTTGAAATTCAGGGAAGGATCCATCACCAGGATTCTGTTTAAGTCCTAATGATTCGTAAAAGTCTCGAGTTCAAATATTTTGAAATTACAATACTTTCTCTTCATATACTTCACATAAAAGATAGTAAAAAAGAAAAAAAAGAAGAAAGGAATAAAAAACGATAAGAAAGATTAAAAACGTAAGTATCTCGAAATTCGTTTTTGATCTGCCGAATATATTTTTGTATATAAATCGAAATTATGAAACATTCTCGGTTACTCTTATTAAGAATTCATTAACCGAATATTCTAAATGATAAATAAAATTTTCCGGTGAAGCGAATCTTCTAATCAACCTGAAAATGCCAGCAATAACATCATGCCATAATCCCTTTTATTGTTTATGGGCTGGAATATCATCTAATTGCCATTTCTTTTAATTTATGGGTCATTTTATGGCTGTAGATCTTCTTTAATAGTAGGCTCTTTACAATAAAATGGGCAAGAATAATGGATCACAAACTATTAAATGTCTCTTATTATTCTTTCTTTGAATCAAAAAAATAAAGTAAAATCTCAAAATATATAGCTGGTAAACTTTATGTTTGGGAAATCTGAGAAGCTACTACAGTGAGATCGAAATATTCAATTAAATTTTTATTGGTTCAGAATCTTGCGGTCGCAAGTGTGTACCAATTAAGATCGCGTAGAGGTGACCTTCATCATGGCAAGGGATCAGGACCGCCTGACGATACAATATCAGATAGGTGTTATAGAAAATCATTTTCTTCTATCCCCAAGAAAAGGGATGGTCTACAGTTATAATGAGCACTAAGTCTTATGAAATCAAAAAAAAAAATGTATCGTTAAAATGTTTAAATAACGTTTCTGAAGGCAACAATAGCACAACGTTGATTGAACTACGACTTTTTAAAGAGATCAGATGTTCACTGTTTAATTTCTTCATCAATTTATAACGTGTATAAAGGATTTAAGTTTAGAAAATAAGTTTTAATAATTTAATGCATAAATCTAACCATATTCGGATACAATAATAAAGTGAATAAAACGACATTGATTGTCTTACATTTGGGCTATAAACATAGCAGCAGCCAAACTAAAATTCAAAGTCGCAATTAAATGTTTAGATATTTTCAAATGATCAAACAGATCTGTAAACGAAGTGAACACGACATAATTTATAAAAATGATGCCTGTTTAATCTGATTAAAAAACTGGTAACTTTTTCATTCGAAAAAACATCGCTTAACAAAATAAATGAAATGTTTGAAATTATGTAAGACTATAAAATTCATCATGTTAAAAAAATTCAAAGTTTTTATTCTACTCTTGGTATACCCTCCTTCCCATCAACAAAACAATTAATTAATTTTCTTTTTTTTAAAAATTATTTCATATGCCCTTGCATTGCAATTTTTGCTTGCATTGCAATAAGCTTAAGATGATTTAATCGAGGATTTTAATTAATTTTATGAAGCAATTCTTACTGAAACTGCTGCAGTATAGAAAAAAAAATAAACATACAAAAAATTGAGGTGCACAAAATTTCTCACAATGTTATTTAGTATTGGATTAGGAAAATTTTAACATATACCAACTGTCATAACAATACGTTTGAATGTAATGGATTAAACTAAATGGCATTTTTTTTCTTTTTTACATGGCTTTATTTCTAATTTGCTTCTGATTAACAAGTTTATTTAATCGTTTATAATAATTTTGATAGAGGGAATTTCAGAGCTACACTGTCAATTCCAAAAGTTAACAGTCGCTTAGTTAACACTGCGAAAATATATCAATTCCGGGCAACTATATCGTTTCCGGAAACTATATCTAGGCAACTTTTTAACATATACAGTTGCATTGCAATACTTTTCAATTGATTGAATTAAGATTCATTTTTTGTCTGAGGCTATTATAATGCCAAAATTAATTATTTGTTTTATTTTTATACGTTTTTTTAACCTAATTTGTTTAACAAATCTATTTAATCAGCTGTATAAATTTTCATTGAGTAAAGTTTAAAACCCCTCTAATTGTTCCAAAAGCGGATTTTTTTCATTTTAGCTAAATTCCTCTAGCTAGTACGAAATAATTCTTTTATTTTATCCTTTACTAAATAAATCTTACTTCATCTTACTCTCATAGTAAACTTTGTTTAAGAAAATTAAAATGCATTTTATGACAAATACCAGGCAATTGAAAATGAAGGCTCTAAAGAAGAAAAAATACATTTTTTTTATTAATAAATGAAAGAAGTTCAAGCCATGAACTCTCCATAAATAAATAATACAGTTATGTATGTTCCAGAATAATGAAAAACATCTAACGAAGGTACTAATTTTCTTTTGATAAATGAATCACTTGAACACTTTTAACATTCAGATTAATTGCTGAATTACATCATGAATTTGTTAATGTAGAACAAATATAATATTTTTTACAGGTGGCATTTATAAATAAATGAAGAGTGTAATTTATTATATTTGTGTTTTATTTTTAACACCGTTGCTTTAATTGCGTTTAATTATAGGCTTATCCAGTAATTCAAAAATGAACATATGAGAAGAGTTATTTATTAATCTAAAAGAACAAGATGTGTTTACCTTTCATTATCTATTGAAGAATAAGATTTTATCTATCTGTTGATTTATTTATCTATTGAAGAATAAGATATTTAAGGCAGATTCAAAGTACCTCTTAATTGTTAATTAATTAACTAATAATGCATATATATATGCATATAACTCTTTGCCCATGTTATTTTGTGAAAAGGATAACTAGATTAATTTTGTTAGTATTTTAAGTGACTTGGGATATGTTTAAAAAAATATAAAAACCTCAGACGAGTTCATAAATGCCCTGTCTAGCTCAAAGGGGGTGGAAATGGTAGCGGGGTGAATTTTTTATTTCTGTATAACTTTCTTAATATTGAAGATAGTAAAATAAATCCAATCAGCCAAATTAGCGCCTCGTTAAGGCGAACGACTTTTGTATTTAAAGTTTTTCGGTAATTGCAATATCTTAGAAAAGGGATGAAAAGTGATTTTCAAGCCCTAATTTTAACTGTTTCTAACCTCAAAAATTTATGTTTAGAGATTGTAACTCAGATGTAAAAGAATCTATCTTTGCATTCCAGCTTGCAGAGAGGAATTTTAAAAAACGCAAAGCTTATATTAAATGCTATTTTTTCAGATTAGATTTTTGTCATTTTAACACATATAGACATTTCATCTTAGGTTTCCGATACAACTTTTTTTAACTGATTCTTTATTCTCGGGAATAAATTATTCTCAACAATTCGCTTCTACATAAAACCATTTAAAGAATGATAAAAAAAAATAATGCATAAATGAACAATTGGTCTCGTTTACATCCATTTATGTTATTTCGCTCGTCGAATTTTATTTCAAATTATGTTTTTAACCATATCCCTAAAACTTTCTCGTGAATTAAATTCACATTTTGGTCTTAGCCTGGTATACAGTGAAAATATTGTTTTTCCATTCTTGAAGAGTACCTATTCCTTTAAACGAATTTTGCTTGTTGTTGTTGTTGTCGTATCTATGAATACAGTGCTAGTGCAAAAGATTAAGAGTCCTCCAAAAGCCTTGGTGACAAGATCTGCAAGTTCTGGAGCCCGATGGCTATGGAGGATTTCGAATGGGGGTGCTCCAATTTGAAAGAGAGAACTGATAATGGTCTGGCAGTCAAAATCATGATATGGAGATAGTTGCAAATGGGGACAGTACTTGCAGATGAGATAGGATTTTATATTGGTTATATTGGTGAGATCTTCATGCCTTTGAAATGTACAGTACGTAGCCTAGCTATTGTAGAGGAAAGGTTTCTTGGGCAGTTTAGATCGGGACTTTAAACGAATTTTGCTTAAAATTTGATATAGATTTACAAGTTTGATATTTAAAAAAAAACACGCAGAATTTCACTTATCCAATTCTACTCACTGAATTTTATTTATCTTCACTTCCCCACTTTCGGTTTTTAAGTTATTATGTCCTCCTATACACAGCAAGAAATTATTCTAAAAACGATAAATAAGATCTAGAACGCGTTGATACATCGAATTAAGGCTAATGTTTTCATGATTAGAATTCGCTTGTTTTATGATTTTAATACTTTCTCTTTGTATACTTAGTACACAAAAAAGTAAATAATATGAAAGTTATAGAGAGCAAAAAAAAAAAAAAATATCAAAGGTAAATCTATAAATAAAATAAGAAATAGATAACATATATTCACGCAATTTCTACAAAAAAATATATAAATGGTATAAAATATTATGGTAAACATATAAATCATGCTAAAAGAAGAAGAAAAAATGTAATTATAGTATTCAAAATATTACCACTAATCAAATTGCTTTTCAGTGCAGAATTAAGAATTGCAAGCAATTTACTAGATGGGACCACCTAAGTGAATTTAAAAAAAAAAGTTATTATCTCGTCTATGAAAAAAACCGCAAAAGAATTTGTATTCTGTATTTTAAAAGTAGAGAAATTAAGATGGCTCAACAATATATGCTTAGAAAAGTTACGTTTCTCCATTAGATCTTGAGTTCCTCGGTTTCATTTCACTCCAATTAAGGTTAATTATTTTCGGTCTTTTATTTAAACTTTTGCCTCTCTGTAATTAGAAGCACGTGCGTGGGCTCATCTAAATCGCGACCCTCCAAAGCAATTATCTCACATGCTGTTTACACAAGAGCATATTCCGAAGCGGTGATTTTACACCGTTTCGGAAATCGATTGAAAAATAATAAAGAAAAGGAAAAGAAATAATCAAAGTCAGGTAATTATTGACTCTCATGGAAGGAAAAAGAAAAGTGATTGATAACTAATTCCGTGTTTATGATATGATATTTTCGCAGTTTTGAAGCATATTATGTATTACACTTTATGAGCAAAGAAATAAAACTGTGAAAATGAAGACAAGTTGATATTTTAATCATAAATGAAAACAGAATTAATTGCTGACAATACACACTCTTCGAAAATGTTTGGATTATTTACGAATAATTTATCTAACAGGCGGAAGTATAAATGAGTAACGGAATCGTCTTTAATTTACACAAATTTGAATATCTACCATAAAAAAATTATTTATATTATAAGTTTTCAACTACTAAAAAAGACTACTTGTATCCGTGATTTTAAATTCCAAATTGTCCAAAAAAATTATCTTAAATAAAAAAAGAGGTGTTTTAATATCAAAAAATAAAAATAAATGATTGTGGGTTTTTTTTAAGAAAATTCACTAGTATAAAAAAAACTGTTTATTTTAGTGAGATAATATAGTTATGACATAATAAAAAAAACTGTCAATAGAACTAATTTAAAAAAATTGTCAATTGCACTTTTGTGTTGATTCGTGTTATGTTTCGGTCGTTTAGCGAATTAGTCTTGAGTTTCCTTCTACTCGATTCAATTGATAATTGAAATTAGCTGTAGTTTTAACGGTATAAAAATGGTTAAGATTATTAGTTAATATTTCATAATATTAACCTTAAACAAGAAATTTCACATATACTTATGCTTAGAAAATTAAAAGGAATCATTTCCAAAGACCTTATGGAAAGATAGTAAAATATTATTCTTTCATTTAGAATAACATGGAAATGAGATCGTTTCTATTTATGATTTTTTAATGAATTTCTAAGTTGATACATTATATCTTCAATATCTTCTATCCTATTCATAGAGCTTTGTTAAATTTGTACAGCTGATGCACTCGGCACCTTCAATATATTTCTGTATGATGAAATCAAGTAATAAATTCCATATATATATATATAAATTATATTTAAAAGTCGCACAATAATGAAAAGGCATTTTAACTTCATTTATCAATATGAGAACAAATTTATAAATTATAATCCGCTTCTGAAGTCTTGCAATATTGAATCAGAAACGCTCCTTTTTAAGAAATCATGAAATAGATTAGATGTCAAATTTCAAGAAGATGATTGAAATATAATTTTGTAATTCAATAATAATGTTGCCGAACGATCATCTGACGATACAATTGGAGCAGAAGATGACGAAAACCTTGATAAAACTTGGTCTAAGATGACTAATATCCAAACATAATATAAAAAATACTAATCAGTAAACAAATAAAAAAATATTAATCAAAATTTCCGCATCAGTAACACTTGATATTTGGATATATTTGTCTGTGTGTAATTGATCTTCAAAAGTATATCGCCGATTTTATATCAAATCTCTCTGAATCAAAGAAGCTGATCTACTTTAAAGTGTTATTTCGGAATTACAATAATTAGCATTGAGAAAAATGAAAGAGCCACTGCACTGCTGTTAAAAACGATGAAATTGCATAATGGTGCCATTGCGAAATGATGGTATCGTTATTTTATACGCTCTTCCATATCTAATGAATTTATCTACTTCATTACTATTCGGACATATTCTGACATCTTGTGTTGCTTGTTAATACTGTGGTGAATAGCATATAAGGCAGTTAACAACTCTTCTACCCGGACGATCGTTTTGGCAGAATTGTTAAGTTACTGGACTACTAACCAAAAGGTCCCAGGTTCTATCCTTGCTCATTCCCATACCGCTTCATTGGTGACCTCGGACAATGAACCTTCAACCTTCGTACAGCTGTTGTGGCGCCATCTACCCGCACCTAAAGTTGTCTGACTCACTTGACGCAGCAACCCAAAGTCGATAGACACACTTGACGCATTAGCATCTACACACGCTCGCCATAACGCTTGGCGCTATTCAACTGGGTACCGGCCCATTAAGATAACAGCTAATATTACATCACCACCCAACAGCCATATCGTTCGTCTCACCTTCGACTCACTGGAGGGAGAGTACTGTGGTGAATAGCATATAAGCCAGTTAACAACTCTTCTACCCGGACGATCGTTTTGGCAGAATTGTTAAGTTACTGGACTGCTAACCAAAAGGTCCCAGGTTCTATCCTTCGTTCATCCCAGTCACCGCCTCAATACTTCAGTTTTCAGCATCAAAGCTTAATCATACAAATTGAAAAACATAAATTCCCAAATATAAAACAACCTCATTGCACCCAGGACCGTCCAAGGGTCATAATTCTCCGTCCGAGCCCGAGAAGCCCAGAAAAGTAGGGAAGAGAATGATAAGACTACAGTTTGGTTTCGGTTTAAAAACTAATCCGCATCAAATTTCAGCCTTCTGGTATATTGCATCTTTCACTTATCACTATAGTAACGGACATAATTTTTTAAAAGAATAGAGCTCATGGAGATCTAAAACATGGATCTAATTAACAAAATCAAATTTCTTGTCGGGTCAAATTCTTTCTCTTTGCACACGAGAAAAAAAAATGAAAATTAAATCATTTTCCTTAAATAATCAGGTACTTTTCATAAAGAAGAAAGATAGAAAATAAAAATCGAATGTTACCGTAGAATTTTAG
>JAPMOR010054693.1:68804-88180 GCA_026543865.1 Argiope aurantia | reverse complement strand
CTTTATTATAACTGTAGTAGAATATTTTTGTCATAAATTAAAGGAAGCGAATTAACTTTATCACATCTGTAAGCATACATATTATTTTTGACAAAATATGTATTGCCTTTGTATATTGTTCATTTTTGCAAATTCAAATTGACACTCTGAAAAATATTCACCGTATTAATAATTCATATATTTCAGGCATGTTAAAAGTAACATCAAATTTCTCTTGTTTTTAAGTGAACATTTTGGGTATATATCTATGACCAATATTTCATAACATTATATATGTCACTGAAAATCCCAATTATGAGTGACAAATTTTTATATGCTTAAATATCTCAGTAAAATAATTTCAATCAATTCAGTGTAGGAACTCATCAAATAAATAATTCATACAAACAACAAACTCTAACAAACTGGAAAACATATAATTCCTTACAATAAATTAGGAATCCATTATATCAAGCTATTATAGAAAGGTCTGAAAAGTTAAGGCAAAATTCATTTCTAAATATAATCATCTCCATCATGAATACAAAGCACAAATTTGTTAGATAAGAGCAAATCTTAAATATCCATACAGCACACATTTAAAATAGCTACTTTTATTTAACTCCAAACAAGGATTCACACTGCACGAGCCAACGAAGAAAAAAGAGGAACGTAAGTCTGAAACCAAACAAAAAGTAAACTGGAAGACCTTGGAAAAGGTCGCCTTAGGGGCCAGGGTCTTGGTAACCAAAGACTAATCCGGAATTCTTAAAAGGTACCACGATTCCTGATACATTTTCAATTCAGCCACCTAAGTTTTCGAAGCAATAAAGGATTGACAAGGTCACTGTGACAGAACCGTTGTGAATTTATCACGCAATTCGACCACGACTTTTAAACTAAGTTTTTTTCTATAGCTTTGTTTGCAGATGAAGTTCCGATGTCAAATATTTTGATGTATGAGTAGGTAAGAGGCGTGACTGGCAGCTCTATGGAAAGTTCTTTTTTTTTTTTTTTTTCTTTTGCTGACTGTTTAAGAATAAATTTCTTCTCGTGGTAGTTTCGTTTTCAATCCTTTAAAAGTCATCGCATAAGAGTATTCTTTTATTTTTATTATTACGAAAAATAAAAAAAGGCTTTGATAAAATGCCAGTATTGTGTGGTTCAGTTAGTTTTGTTTTTGAAAAGACATCGACTAGCGTGTATTTCCCGTGATCTGCGTTTTCCGGGTTCGAGTCCTGATTCGGGCTTGGTTGTTCTTCACTCTGTGTTCTATCTGTGAGGTGTGGGAAAAAGTTCCCCTGTAAAAAGAGGTTGTGCAAGCTAATGTGTAAATGACATCTTGATATGAGCTAGAAGTCAGACTCCCTCGGGTGCTCAGGGGTCTTTACCCTCAGAAGCTATTGCATCCCCCTTTCCGTGGTAATGCGGACGCATCATCATCATCAAAAGGCATCGTCATACCTTATACACTGAAAATATTTAACTCACGCTGAGATATTCCAACAGAATACCTTCGTTGCTTTCATTTTCTTTCAACAGTGAAGAGATATTTGATTGATCATTATGATATATAATTTGATTTTTATTTTCTCGTGTATGAAATATGCAGACAGAGCTATCAAAGAATTCGATCTTGAAATTTTAGAGAATTTCGATGTTTACGAGTTTCTTATGTTCAAAAGTAACGTTTTTTTTTTTTTTTTTTTTTTTTTACTTACTCGTATATAGAGAGGAAGTATTGTAATCGTCAAAAAATTCTAACTTTAGATTTTGATGCATCCCCATTTCAGTCGTCCTTGAGTTCAAAAAAATACATTTTTGGCATTATCTATATAACACAAATTCATTAACAAGATAACTCAAAAATGATTTGAGATAGATAGCTGAAATTTGGCGTATGGAATTTTGAAGATTTCTATCAAACTTTGAACGAAATTCATGCAGAGGAAGTCTGATTGTTCAAGTACAAATGAACTCGATAACTATAAATACTGGCAGTTAAAATTTGATCTAAAATATAAATGTTTATCAATTTTGAATCAGATTCGTCAAACGATTGAACCATTTGTCAGTCTATATTTTCACATGCATATAAACGCAAAAACTCAAAAAAACTCCAAGCTAGTAGGGAAAACTTGAAATTCGGTACAAAATACAAAAATATTCGATTTCTATAAATTTTGTCACGTTTATGTTTTCATGTAAGAGAAAATCCATCTGCTCGTCTGTGCACTTGTGATTGCCATAATTCAAAAACCTACAAGTTAGATGGCTGAATTTTAGTATATCGTATTTGAGCTAAAATTGTAGATATTTGGTCAAAGTATAATTTGTCTATCCCAGGGTTTATTTCTGGTCAAAATTATGGGACTGGAAATAGATAGTGCAGACATCGATGAACAGTTGGAAGAATATAGCCAAAACTACTGATGAGCACATAGAGTTCCATTCTGTGTTCAAGCAAAAAATTACGGAGTTCAGGGCAAGACGAAATAATAGAAGCAACACAGCAACAATTTTTCAGTGAAATAAGGGAGTTACCGAAAGCGTGGGAAGTCACTGTATCATAGCAGCATCTCATTTCATTGAGAAGCATGACTTTGATAAGACAGTAGATAAGGGCGCAACAAATCCATTTAAGGATAATGCTACGTTTCATTTTCATCAAATTTTTTAAAGCGTAGCCATAGCCCCTGGGGGGTGCGTACCTCGAAATGAGGATGAGATGCTTCCAGTATGGTGGTTGGAGCTCACCACTCTAGTGGGTAGACAAAAAGGTGGGGGATCTGGCTCTTCCCATCGATGATGGGACGTACTTCTTTCGGAAAGGGTTGTACAGTGGCCGGTGATGGCCCTTAGGACTCAACCACAGTTCCCGCCAATTTGCTGTTGCGGCGGTCCGATCATTCAGTATTCTTTATCCGTGTGCCTTCGGGCGGGTCGGAGAGTCAGTGATATGACTTAAAGCTTAGCCATAGACAAATGCATCTATAAATTTTTCTTGTAAAAAAAGCATGCATTATAAATAACATAGAGAAATTGGTGGAAGAACATAGCCAGAACTACTGATGAGTTTATAGAGTTGCATTCTATAAGCTCATTTTTACGGAAACTTAATCAGGAGGGGAAGAAATAATAGATACAACAGAGCAACAACTTCAAGGTGAAATGAGGGAGATACCAAAATGGTGCGAAATTATTTCTTCGCATGTTGAGAAGCATCATCTTAATAAGACAGTAGCTATGTGAGCTACAAATTCATTTATAGATAATGTTTGGTTCCATTTTCACAAAATTTTGAAGCACATAGCCAAAAACAAATGCATTTAGATCAGAGTTAACATATGCCTCTTTTTTTTGTAAAAGAAGGTATATATTATAAATAAAAAAATAACATTATTATAATTAGTTTGAGTATTTTTTTTCGGTAGGGTGCGTATTGTGATGTCTCTTAAGAGCAAATAAAAGTCAACAACTTTTTAATGCAGTATGTTTTAATAAGTAATTAATTGCACACATCACAGGTACACATATATAAAAGATATAAAGCTATTTCAGCATTAAATGGGCCGTTTGTTAACAATTTTCTGACAAATCACACACACATCGTCTTACCACATAACACCACTCAACCTCACGTCACAACTTCTCTCGTTCTGGTCTTTTTTCTTTCTTTTTTATTATATTATTATTATTATTATTTGAATTCGTACAAAGAGGGCTCTAATCAGTACAGTACTGTACTATTTTATAGGAGTTTCTATGAAAAAAATCTTTTCGCTTAATGAATGTTTTGCATCAATAGTAAGTTACGCTAGTTAAGCGCGGTCCGACTGTACTTATACCTAAAATTATACCTCTGTCTGAAACTTTTACTGAGAAGTTAATAGAGTTATTATACAACACAAATAAGAATTATCTAAGGTAACCATTTTTAGACACAATACAATATAAATTATAATTATCTAAGGGAATAATTTTTATGTACGAATGCTATCGTTTCCAGCTTATTCACTTTACAGAACAGACTTCAGAAATGCTATTCTAACATAGATACATGGTAAGTCTACCCTTAAAATACTTCTGTAGGGTGCTCTTTTACTGCCAGGTTTATGTTTACAGAAGGTATGTTATGCGTCATGAGTAAGAGGCATTGACTTACAGTGCTTTTCCTTAACTATGCTAATCCATCACCTTTTCTGTTCTATTTCTTTTTTCTGTCATCTTTCATCAGCTTTTTTAAACAAAGAGGACTTTTGTTCCCAAGAATCTTCTTTGTTTTGGATGATGAACTATAGGCAATTTACTGCTAGATATAGACTATCTGTAAATGAAAGTCTAACAAGATTTTCTTTACAAAATGTGTGGACTATGGTACCTGTAATAATTTTGTAGGCTGCTTTGGTGGCTGAATCTAAAGAATGATGCCAAATATTTGCATGTAATGGTCAATTTAGTTCTAGAATATATGTGGTGAAAATTCGTTGAAAGGTAATTGAGCAAAGTAATTTGGTATTCCATACTGAGATAATAGCTATTTAAAAACTTTTGAACAATATTGATAGATAAATATTTTAATAGTTACTTAGACATATATGTTAAGTAACACCATACTTACTAATTCAATTTTTTTCTTTTATATCTCATGAGGATTTAAAAGTGGCATAACAAAATGCAATTTGAAGACAGACTAATCTATACATGAATAGGCACATTTTGATTAACCAAAAATATTTTACAAAAAGATCCACCTCATGATTATCATTTAAACTATTTTAAAGATAATTCATGTCTTCCGGACATGAATTATCTGAACATTTAATAAAAATATTTATGAGTATATACGATTATCTCTAAATTTTATTCAAAATTTGATAGAAATAATTACTAATTTCGTCGTAATTCTATGTATCAGATTTCAACTGTTTACCTCAAAACGTTTTTTAGTGTTCACACGCAGACATAATGCTACTTTTTTTTTATTCAAGAAAGTGTAAAACGTAAATTTCATGAAATTCCCAAATTCGAATTTTTTTTTTAATAATTTCAATACTTTCTCTAAACTGTGTGTATATGATAAAGTAAAAACTGTGATTACTTGATTCATAAAATTAAATAAATAATTTGTGTTGTCAGTTTTGTTGAAATCGAAAACTAAAAATGTAATGAGATTTAAAAAATGTAAAAATCGGTTTTCTCTTTAAGAAATAGTTTTATTATCAATATTTAATAATGAAATACCAGATTACTATCTATATACCCTTTTAAAGCTATGTTTCATAGATACATAGATAAAGAAATGGTATTTGAAGAGAAAGTAAGCAATTGTACATCTGAAACGACAGTTAAATTCATGAAAAAATAAACATCAAACTGGTTTCAATTAAATAGATTTTACTTGATTCCCTGCTAAATCCCTAGATATATCACTCGAAGATTCCCATGCGAATTTACTACTGAAAAAAATAATTTATTATTGAATCCTTAAAATTATTTATGGGGTATGGGAAAGTGAGGAAGAAGAATAGGGAAAACTGCTTATATTAATTTTACTATCAAGAAAATTAAGATGTAAAATGATAGCTGAAAAAATCTGCAGACACCTCTAAATAAATCTGCAGACAACATACATTTAGTACCTATTTCAATCCGATACCATCCATTATTATATTGACATAAGTTAAGCATAGTCTATTGTCACTTTCATTATCAGATTTTTCTAAGCCAGGAGTTCCTAAACTCTGGGTTGTTGGTCAATTTTTAGTGAGTGGTGATAAGTTTTTATTTGCATATATAAAATTCCATAATTTGCAGGGATGTGATGTGAACTGGAAACCGTCAAAGGATAACAGGATAAAAAATAGCGCAATATACAAACAAGAAACTCATGTCAAATGATAAAAAATGAAGTAACAAAAAGTGTTCTTTTAACGTGCAGATGGCTCTTAAAAATAATTGAGGTTATTGAAGGTTTTGTTTGTTTGCATACAATACTTCTGTCACTTAGCCTGTTGCAAATTTTCTTAACTTTTCTTAACATAATTTTAACTGTAACAGGAACGGATTTTTTTAAATAATAAAGCACGCATTTTTTAGAATTATTATATAACATAATATTAAACTTGCAAATGGTAATTGATTGGTAATGTTACTCTTCCTAAATTAATTAAAAATAATACTTTTTTAATTTGAATAAGTCCGATAGCACGGTTTTGATAATTAAATGAAAACACAAAACTAAATAATTTTCAAAATACTACAAAAAAATCTCGAGAAATCGGGGGCTGTTAAAAGTTTCCTACATTGCTTGTTTAATAATCCGGCCCTTTGATGCTACAATGGAATAGACACATGAGATTGAATAAAGTGGGAGTTTTACTCTTCAAAAACCACACCGCCTTGCAAAAAGGAGCTTTACCCCTGACAGACAGCAAGACAGACGGAAGCATCCATTTCGCAAGCGGACCACACCTGCTGACGTCTAGATACATAACTCTAAATTTGATCATGTAGGCGTAACACGAGAGTCCAATCTACGCCGGTTAAACGGCGTTACCTTACCCTGAATATTGGACTGCATCTCACCTTTTTGTCGGGCCCCCGAGCAACTTGATGAATTGAGCGGAAACTGCAGATCTGCCAAGCTGCAAGCAGTAGACGTGATGAGATCAAATATCTCAAAATGAAGATTTCATCATGTGCTCGTTTAAAACTTGAAACATTTCACCTGTGTGGATTGCCGCGTTATTTATTAAGTTGGAGATTCATGAGTTTTGTCAGTCAGACGAAAGAGGAAATCGACTTTTAAAAATCGTAATTGATGAGAAGTGTTAAACAGAAGGAGTTGAAGAGGTGACATTTATGATTCATTGGTGTGGAATTCAGGATGATTTAATATATATATTTCAGGCTCAGGGGTGTGAAATGTAGGATCTAGAACATCATTAGAGTTCTTTTTTGCTTGTTGAAACATTCTTTCGGCTTCATTACTTAGAAAGCAAACAAAGAAATCAATGGTGCTATGAAGATATTTTATCACGATATTTTCTAAATTATAAATAAAAGCGCTATAATCTAAGGTAGGAATTAAATATTTTCCATTTGTTATACTTTTTTGAGTAATTTTTTATTTTTCAAGTTTATGAACTTGCTAGTCAAAACACACAAAAAATATAATAATTTCTTCTGTATTTTGAGGTAAATTGATAGCTCTCTAATTCTAATATCTAATGAATTACTGAAAGATTTTCAGTAAACTAATAAACTGAAATATTAATTAATAAACTAGCATTTCATCTATAATTATTGAATAAAAATTAATATAGTGAGGAAATAATAAAGAATGAACACAAAAAATATATATATATAACATCTGCTCATTTAACTCAACTTTACAAACCTTCAAAATAAATACTTTACATTGAAAATATTGATATTAATATTCTTACTCTTCTTTATCAGTTATCTACACATGATATAATTATCAAAAACAAATTTATGTGTATTATTATAATTAAAATAAAATAACCAAATTTTAATTATAGTTTTTATGTATAATCCATTAATGTATTTACATTTCTATATTTTCCATTAATATATTTCTATACATGGTTTATTTCAAACTATTTGACCACCAATACCATCAGGAAGATTAAAATTTTCCGTCAATATATTTATACTAGCCGCCTTTGGCGACCAGCCGGTTCGCCAATATTACCGCTCACTACAATTTTCAATTAAACATTTTTAGTAACTGGTCTCTTAATAGATTCTCAAACAAAACAATTTTAATCTTCAAATTTTGATAGTCATACCAAACTTATACTGTTGTTTAGATCGTTTCGTTCAATTTACTCTATATATTTTGCTAATTTGTTGTCATTTCCGGTAAAACGTCAACTTTAATTTAAAATGAAAATGATAAAATTGCAATTAATATAAAGATATTTTTTAATAAAACCAAGCGTTTTATTTTATTTATCATCTTTATTGCTATTTATTTATTACTATTATTATTGAATATGAGTATTGCAAACAGAATATCTCGGTATTTAAGTCTTATGTGAACTACAAAATATTTTTGATAATTTATGTAATATCTCAAAGAATAATTCAACAAAAATTTCTCAGATTTAGCATAAAATTCAGTTTTTAGTTTTGCTTTCAAAAGGATTGAAATGAAATCAATAATAACATTTTGTTCGAGTCTATAAATATATTTCAAAAATTACGAAATCTAAATTTAATGCAGTAAGGTATCATATTCTGAAAAATATTCTGGACACACCAAATTTTAAATAAATGAATGAATGTTTCTATTTTTCACAATCAACTAAGACTTATTTATGAAGTTTTGAGTGTTAAAAATTTAGAAAAACTCAACATTTTCATAATCTTAGGCCAATTAATCTTGAGAAACCTGCGCGCTGATTGGCGTATTTTTTTTTAAACGATCGATGGAAAATCTAAAATTATCCTTTTTTTTTATTGAATAGTGATATTCAAATTTTCATAAATAAGTCAGTTTAAGTGATTGATTTAGTTGATTGGAAATTAATTCTTTTTATTTAAAATATTAGTGTTTCAAGAACATTTTGTTATTCGTGATTTCGGCAGCAGAAGCTTTATCTAAAATCAAAAATTCGTTATTTATTAGAGCATTTATTGAATTAAGTTACATAAAATATAATCATTTTTCTATTTAAACCATTTTAGTAAATCTGCTGTGTTCGTGCGTGAACAAAAATAGAATGCAGACAAACTTATTATGAAACTAACTCTTATTACATTATAGATAATATTATCAAATTTACATCAACTTATTTTCATTCAAAATTCTAGCATCGTTTTTAAACAACAAATTAAAAGTTCCAAAAATATCACTGTTGCCAATCTGAATTTCACAACTATTTACAAAATAAAATTTATAATTATTAAAACAATCGTTTGCTACTTTTAAATAAAATATTTACGATTTATGTCGCAACAGATCTGTGTCTTACTAAAGGTTTACAAATTAGCTGTGTGGCATTGATTTGAATGGATATCCTGTTCATATTAAACAAAACTTGCCTTAAAATAAAACTGATTTATTGGATTAATAATATAGAGAGTGTAAAAGATTATAAAAGAATTTTTCTTGAATTTATTTTTTAGAAAAAATAATATTTCATATTTGTTTCATTTCCTACAGACACGTGACGAAAATTATATTTTTGAAGAGTTCATTTCCAAAAAGATTTAATTTATTTTCAGTTAGAGCTTTAATCAATGTGATGGCAACACTTTGAAAAAAGCTATTTTTTTCTCCTGAATTCGAAACGTGCTTAATCCTCATTTTTATTTTTGACGAAAAAAATTATTGAAAAACATAGTTAAAATATTTATTTAAAAATTCATTAAAAATAGAAATTTAATTTTAAGATTAAAACAGTAGTATCATTTAAAAGATAAATTTTTTATCTTTAACTTCATGTAAAAATCTTTTTTGTGCGGTAATATTTTCGGCAGTTATAGCAGAAACACGTCAAAATTTCGCTTAATTTTTAAATAAATAAAATTCTAATTAAAATTCGAAAAAATAACACCCAGGTGCACATTCCCGGCCTCCAAGGTATACACGTGCCAAATTTGGTAGCTATAGGTTGAATGGTCTGGTCTGTAGAGCGCCAACACACACACACACACACATTGGGCTTTATTATAAGTATAGATAATTAGCATTCATTTAATGACATTTTCCACAAAAATAAATATTAGATAAATGAATAGTAGAAACGCTCACTTTATAAAATTTAAAAATTTTTTGCATGTATTTCTAGAGGGAAAATCTACATCACATTCTTTAGGTGGAAAATAAACATCCTTCATGAAAAACCTTTTTAGGGAGAAAGAACTGAAAACTCAAACCGTATGACGGTCGAGACGAGTTTTAGAATAGTCATTTATCAAGAAATTCAAAACATTTATTTCGGAACAAAAACGCAGACGATTGTAAAAAAAAGAGAGAGAGAGCAAAACTTAATGAGTTTTCATTTCCTGTCATTGCCAGCTGGTCAACAAATAAATAAGATTCGAATAGTCTACCAAACAACTAAACTCAATTTAAAAGGAATTGCCAAATAGATGAGGATGGAGGGTTTGCGTGATCATGCAAGTTGTGTTGGTAAATTGCGCGAAATCTAAATCGGTGATGTAATTGGAAATAATTTCAGTGAAAAAAACTTGAAATCTAAATCGATTTATGAAATTGGAAAAAGAGTTCAGCGAAAAACATTATTCAATTCTTTGAATTAGTTTTAGAGGGATAGTTCTGATAGTAAAATTCAGTTTCATAAGAAACCACTGTATCAAGCACAAGTTCTTTTAAGAAAATTTAATTGGAAATATTTATATAATTAGAAATTCCCATTTTTTTTATGAATTTCGAATTTAATTTAGCAAAATTTATGTAAATGTGTATAGGTTGGAAAGCTAATTACGCATGAGATCCCCCTTGGCTGCCTTGAAACCCGGAGAAAAATTAATAATCAGATCGTCACAACTGCATATTCAGGCATTGAGATAATTGTAAAACAACCCTCATTACGGTGCAGCCCATAATCCTTCACCTACAAAGGCATGCATGTCGATATCGGCATGGAAGAAACTCAACTCTATAAAATCGTTAAACCCTTTAAAGAAGCGAGAACCTGCTTACTTATGCAAAAAATTCTAATCCTCATACCATCCATAGTTGAATAATTTACAATTCTAAGCTAAACCAATTATAATTTGTTTCACAGCAGATCTAGAATGAATTATCTAATTTTGAAATAATGAAATAATGAAATTTTTCTGTAATATCTTGCGGAATTAGGTATATTCTAAAATAGGGATTTTGCAGTGGGAGGGGGAGAGATCCCATTTCCATTTGTGCCTTCATAAATGTTAATATGATTATGTAAATTTCATTTGAAGAATAAATTTCTACAATTCCCCTTTAAAAGATAATATCACTGTTTTTGGGGGGAAAAAGATGCATAATATCATCTAGACAATTTTTTAAATAAAACTCATCCTGCATAATTTCGAAACACTGTTATTTAACCTAACTTATTTCATGTTTGTAAACATGAATATGATTATCGATATCTTCATGTGCTTGAGCTCGAACAGGAAAACGTTAACGATATAAAACTATTACCCGACAGTTTTGTTACTGTATTTTATTCTGATGATGAAAGTAAGATCATAAATGAGTAAAAAGCAATTGAGAAAAAGAAGGAAGAAAAAGAATATAAAACAGCGCCACTTGGTTACAATGATGCAAGGAAAAAACTTGAAAGAGATGCTAAAAGAACCCAAAATGGAGTATTTATATGAAAAGTAGAAAAGATCAAATTGAAATCTGTAAGGGATACCAAAAGAACTCAAAATAAAGTATTAAAATGAAAAGTAGAAAAGACCAAGTTAAAATCTAAAAGAGATGCTAAAAGGACACAAAATATAGCATTAATGTGAAAAGTAGAAAAGATCAAGTTAAAACCTGATAGAGATGCTAAAACATACCAAAACAGAGTATTAATATGAAAAGTAGAATAGTGAGCATATTACCCATTTAGATTGATTAGATCATAAATAACAATCTTTGTACAAGTTTTTTCGGTTGATTAGATCATAGATAACAATTTTGTTACAATCTTTTTCGGTTGATTAATATGAAAAGTAGAATAGTGAGCATATCAGTACCCATTTAGATTGATTAGATCATAAATAACAATTTTTGTACAAGCTTTTTCGGTTGATTAGATCATAAAAATTTTGTACAATCCTTTTCGATTGATTAGATCATAAATAACAATTTTTGTACAATCCTTTTTGATTGAATAGATTATAAATAACAATTCTGGTACATGGACCGCATATTAAATTGTATCTATTTTTGGCTCTTTGCTATTATGAATTGTCATGTTTATATATACGTTGATATAATTCCCATAATTGACTGTTACATTAAAACTGATCAAATTCTCATGGTTTTAATTTATGAACTAATTATAAGAGTGTCTCCGCATGTATTTCGTATTGTTCAGTAAATAAAAAAAAATGTCAAAAAAATTCAAAATTCAATCGCTTTTTTACAATCTGTTTAGAAACACTGCACTGTCCACAAATATTGAGCTATTATTCTGAATACCAATAACATAAAAGACAAATTGTGTTATCTTCAGAGATTCTTGTCAGATTTTCAAACCGTTCTGCTGGTTAAGTACAGCAGCCCTTTCCATCAGTTTCGATTTATTAGCGTAACTAAAAGGACAGGACATTTTAAAACAAGAACTGCCAAGCTCTTTGCATAACTTGCGTTTCCTGATTCGAAACAGAGGAGGTCTGTTTCGGCTTAACGTAGTTAGTATTGGCACATCTCCCGCAAATGACTCTGTTTTCTAACCTAAATGCTGGAGTTAATTTTACCTTTCTTACTATCTTTAACTATCTGCGTAACGGAAAACAATCCGAGTTCCACGAAATCTGAGATAACAGCAATTTTTCAGGGGATTTTGTTTCTTTCTCTTAATGACGTTGAGCAATATTTTTACAGGATTCGTTCTTCTAAGATATAAGTGGCACTTTCTAAATGCATTTGATGGGATGAAAACTAATGTGACCTTAAGGAGTCAGTTAGATTTGGTTTCATGATAAATTATATTTGTCATCTTGTAAATTTCAGGGCTCGTATGTAAGCATACATGCATGGGAAATTAACTAAACTGATTCAGAAAATGTTAAATAAGCTGGTCTGGTCTAATTTTCGAATCTTTCAAACAAACATTTCAACTTAATATTCCAAATTATTCACATTTTTACTTAATACGTAAATAATTCAGATCTAAAATTATTAATTATATTGTCTGATGAATTCTTCTTCTGAAATTTTGTTGTAAAATTATTGCATTTGATGATTACACAATAATTTATTTGATAGTGAAGATTATGGTCTGGGTGAAATGACTTGAAGACACATGTTGTCTTTTATATGGTTTATTGGCAACATCAACAACAAAAGGCACGTGATACCGCCAGAGTGTAGTAGGCCTAGAGAATTATACATAAAATTTTTCAGGAGAGAGAGAGCCGAGGTCACACTCCCCCTAGTAGACGAGTCAAGTTCGCTTCTACTGGAAAAAAAATGTATTAAACAACAACAGGGAGACCACGTGATACATGATTGGCAGCTAGCTTCGCCCAAAGATCACGTGGTTAACTGAATTCTTAACATTTGCTGTATATAAAATAAAGTTAACACAGGAAAATATATACACAGTGAATCCAACCGGAAGGAAAACCTGAGGAAATGGTTTCCCCCAAGTATCGTATACCCCCAGTTTTTTCGGATACACTCCAATAAAGATATTATCCCAGAAAACGTCTTGCATGACATTGGTGTTCAATAATTACGAAATATCAACCTTTTGATGTGAATTTAGCATGTTTATTAAATGTATCATGTGATCCTTGGTGAATTTTTTGGCGATTAATCCCTGGTATTCGGATAATAGTATTTGAAAATTGAATTTGCATTTTAAACGCATTTTAACACAAATTAAAACAAAATTTTGACCTAAACTACACTTGTAGTAACGAAATCCCATACCAAATTTGATATATTTGTCATTGAGTTTTTGAATTACCATGTTTACGTGCTTCTGAAAAAAGACAGACAGATGTTTAACTCCTTGTTGGATTAGGCTCGAAATTTGAAGTTGTCACCAATATAGATAGCAAATTTTATCTATCTAGATCCCTTCGTTTAATAGTTATCATGTTAACTTATATTCGAACAGTCGGACAGACAGAGTTTCACTGAACGGAGTTTGCTCAAAATGGATAAAAATCTACGAATTACATAAAAAAACAGTGTACTAAATTTCATCCGTCTAGCTCAAAGGTATTTTTAGTTATCTTTTCTACAGACAGACAGATAGACATTTTACCAAAAATGGGTTTTTTTAATCCAGAGAGGTCTAAAACGTGGAGATTCGTCAAAATCTCGAGTTCGATTTTTTTTTTTTTTATTTGACGATTACAATACTTTCTCTATGCTACGTATACGCGAAATCAAAAATAATGAAAATAACAGTATAACAATTAATAATAAAAATAACAGTATTTATCGTCTATGAATTCTTTTGAAATTTTTAAATAATCAGTCGTTTTATAGTTGTTTTTGTTAATTTAATTTTTGGATTATGATTTTTGTCTTCCACATATTTTTTCCTCTGTAAGCAATCTAAATTAAAGGTCTCGATCGCTTTAGATTAATTCTCTACGATTATATCGGTCAAAAATATCAACAGTTTCCACTGAACGGAACAACTTAAAACAAAAATGTATCTTGCAGCCTCCCTCATAACCACTGCCATCATTCTTTAATAAAGCCAAAGCTGAAAAAGGAAGAAATTATATTGAGTATATTATTTATTTAATAGCCCAGTGTTAGATTTGTAATATGAAAAACAATCCTAATTGTATTACTATTATATAACATTTTTTCAGAACATTGGATGATTTCTCAGAAAGAATTAAAACGGCAGATTCCAATGAATCAAGAATTAAAATGATTTAACCATTTAAATGTTTACTTTATAATATATATATAATAGATATTGTATGGTAGAATCTCGAAATATTATAATGACTATCAGAAAATATCAGATAGGATTTTTAATTAAATACTTTTTCCTTATTTAATTGCATGTATAAAAAATGTTTTCGATTAATCATTAATTATTGCTAAAATACTTTTTTCACCTTAAAATCATTCTTAGAATTTTAATTAATTCAATAAATATCATATAGATTATCCTTTCTTGTAATACATTCTTTAGTTTTTTTTTTATTTTATACATATACCATATAAAACATCAAGCCAAATATAAGTCTATAACTGTGAGGCTCTTGCTTCGTGTGGCATCATACTACCTCTTCTCATATTTATACGCTAAAAATCAGTCAAATATATTTTAATTCAATATAAAAATACCTCTTGAGCATTTTATGCTTTCTTAATTGAATCAGCAAGATTATACATTTCCAAAACGAAAGATATAATCTAATTAGATAATAAAAGAAGAAAAACAGATAAGGGGTGAAGAAACCGTAAAGGTTTATTCATTGGAAAACACGCAGACATCTTCCGAAACCCTTTGTTGCAACTGTGGTGCTTAATGAAGAAACCCCAACTCTCGGCGCCTTTAGATATTTTTTTATTAACAATAACAACAGAGTTTAAAGCTCAGGGTAAATTCCATTACCGCTGGGGTCCGTGCCTGCCACGCAAGTCCCCGTTCACGGGGGTGGATGTTTACAAACAGGAAGTAATAACAGGCGGGAGCGCCATCTATGTACAATCCGCAACACCCTTTTCACTCACGGTCCCTTTTTTTTGGCGACTCCTTTTTTTTTTTTAATCGAAATACTTTTTAGGATCCTAAATTAATTAATCATAGTAAAAAAATAAATAGATGTTTTAATATAAATAGAACCTACGATTAACATTTAAAAAAACATTTAATAAAAAACATTTAATAAAAATCTACAAATACTTTTCGAAAATAAAATAAAAAGTGAGAACTGGAAATAAAAGTAATTAATTTTAAAATCACTTTTATACATTTAATTAATAAAAAAATTACACATTTTTTGAAATAAAGATTTTTAGTTTTGGTAAACACTATTCAAAATTCTAACTGAAGCGCTTGCAGTTACAGTTTTTCGCAGTCAAATTTTTCTAGATGGCTGATAAAGCGCATTGTGTTAACACAAAATAACAGTGTCATCTTTGTAAAACGTGCCTTATCAAATATAGACATAATAAAGGTACGGTACTCCCGAGTACCCGACCTAATGTGGCAGAAAGATTGACCGGATAACAAAAAAGCCTGATGAGCCTGTGCTCTATAAATTCATTCCTTTGCTCACAGTACCACAAGACAAAGATTTTATCAAAAACTCACCGTTATAATATATATTTTCTCACTTCTTATTGAATACTCAGCCCTCCATTTATCACAACTATTGAATACTAAGCCCTCCATTTATGAACGCAGTCGCTTCCCGGTGAATCATAGAAGCAGTTTTTTAATGTGTCGAGTTAAAATGGAAAGTTCTGTACTGGTAGTTTATATATATCTATATACTGCACTGCACCTTTCAAGAATTTATTAGAGAAAAAGTAAGTTAAAGGATATAAACTGTTCACATTTTAACATAAATTCTATAATGTCCAACTTAAAAAGCAGAAAACATAAACAAAATATTAATTTAAGTCGTAGGCCTAGTTCATAAAAAAACCGGCACAAACTGATTTTATTTTTTGCCGATAAGCGTCTACGTAGGTATGAAAACATAATCCTAGGATACAAGTCAAAACTTAGTTTTTTGGTTTTGAAAAAATCTTTAATAAATGTCTTAATAGTTGCCTTGGCTTCCTCATTTAATTATGATGAAAGAAAACTAAGCCGGATAGTACAGAAGCCGTATAATCACGAAACGGATACTCGGGAGTGTACTGTATATCTCCTCTTAATACCGCCCCTAAAATTTGAACAGGATAGTTCTTTTCCAATACACTTTAAAGCATCTTCAGAGCGTCACGAAAGTAAATGACTAAGTCTCTTTATACAAAAAAAAAGTGCTCGTTACACAATTAATGACTGTATCCTCTGTACCAGCTATGTCCTTATCGGGACTACAATAAGATAAAGCTCACCTCTTCCGCTTTACATAAACTCAACGCAACGAAATACTATAAAGCACTCCTTCGCTAAACTCCTCTTGTGCCAGTGACCCCCTAACTTGCTAGACAATCTGAAGAGTATTAAAATAAAGCAATTTAACGATTCACTGAGATTAAATATAGCAAAAAAAGTCTATTTCGGTCTACGAGGGTGGTACGTAGATAAGTGGCCCTAACCTTGCCCGAGCCCCACTTTGCGCGTAGTAATCGCAAATAGTTCCCTCTTGACATTGCACGAGGGGTGTGGGTTAAAAAAAAATTGCTTCGCCATCAAGAAGAGAAAGGGCAGAAACTCTACCGCCTGAGTACTTCAGATGGTTTGAAAAAGCGCTTCCCATCCGCTGGCTAAACAGCTGAGTCAAGAAAGCAAAGGTTCTCGCTTTCGTAAATGTTCGATTTTAGTGGTGGTGAGGTTTTCATGGTGAGTAAGCATTACATTAGAAGTGCCATTTAAGGATGGCACGTCAGAAACGGATGAGGTATTTTACGAGTTGATGACGAATTTTTTATTGGGTTGGATGAAATGTCTCGGATGTTAGCGGCGAAATTTCAGATGCGTGATTTGTTCCTTCTGATTTTATTTTTACCCTCTTAGGGTCTTCCTGATTGGAAAAGTATTTTTTTTTAAATATTTATTATAGACTGTATTATAGCGAAAAGTTTTTCTATAAAGAAATTTTTTTTTTGTATTATAAAGTCTATATAAAGGTCTGCTTATACATTTATTATTGCGTGTCCCTATTTGGCTGAATAAAAATTTTTTATTTATATATACGATAAAGCGTTTTGTGAAGCAGAAATTACGTTTATGTAAAAAAAGAATATTGAATGAATAAAGCATTGATTAATTCCAAAAAAAATTTGCTTAAATAACTATTTCTTTAATTTTATTAAATATTTTTTTAATTGATATTATCAAAATGCAAGATCTTACTTTGGCCTCTGGGAAACATTTACAATCATTGCACCTAACAAGAAAAGTAATTAAAATATAAAATAATTGTTATAGAATATAGGAAAAAATGGTAAAATTGCTATAATATGGGGAAAAAAGTGCTCACATGAAAAGTGAAATGTCACATATCCAAAGCACTTCTTCACTAAGTAACGAATGGTAAAATTTATTATGTTAAGAACAATAACAATATAACGATTTTTGCTTTAAAAAAATTACATAAAGAACATTTTAAGTTATAAAACAGTAGAAACCAAAGAAAATTTCTAATTAATTTTTTTAGAAAATAATTCACGAGGTAGTAAAATATTTATAAATTAAATTTCATATTTAGTTATTTTATTTTGCTTTCATTAAAATATCAGAGAGAATTATAAACTTAGCAACTCCAAAATTTGTATTGTTGAAATAGCCGTACATAACTACATTTTAATACTTTCTCCGTTCGCCATCTCGTCATTAGAAATTATATACCAGCAGTGGCAAATAATCGTACATGTTTTTAAAAACTATCCATTCATTCTAATGGAAAATATGAATGAAGACAATTTCATATTTCAACACTGAAGCCATGAATTTATTTTTGCTTTCCTGTGATATAGAATCAGTTAAATGACAATAATTATCTTTATATAAAATATTAGATGTGGTCTCAACCCCAAGACTTAAAAAAAGGCAGATTTAAACATTTATTAAACATAGTTTAGAACTTGGACGTTGTTCGTTTTTATAAAAAGAATATATAGATTGTTTCCAATGACAATTTCATAAGCCTTCACAAATACGGTCACGGCAAAATACTGAAAGATATTTCCTCCATCACCTACCAGAGATAAAGCCCACTGACCTAGGCTAGGCGCTCCGTGAACAACATCTTAAGCAACAATTTCGTACTTCTCGATAAAAAAAAAAGTTAATTTTAAATATACTCCAATGAAATGCGATTTTCACTATTTTTATTTTATTCAATGTTATAAAGAATTCTTCTTTTAAAAAAATAAAAAGAACCAGGCTTCAAAATAATAATAAGACTTTTTTTTTGTATAGTTTTTGCATCAATTTTAGGTTTTAAGATTTTAATAGTGAACAAATTACTTGGATAAAAACAAACTTCACCAATTCCCTATTAATAATGTAATTTCATAATCGTAAGCATACCCAAATATAAAAAATATTAATCTTTTGAAAATTAAAAAAAAGGAAAAATTATTTTTATTTACTACATTTTTAACCGTCAATAATTCTTCACATTCTTATATTAAATACATACGTTGGTCCTACTATTTTTTACGAGATATTCCTTCTGATGGACAAGTGCCCTACTTTTGTGACTCATTGAAGGGTCGCTAAGGGCCACCTAATGGTGAAATAAGTATTGCTTGTTATGAAAAATGTGTAGATTTTAATAACTAATAGCTCTGAGGAAAATAAGTTAAAAGATTGATATCCCTTCTGAAAAAAAAAGAAAGAACAGTTCTTTAAAATATTGAATAAAATAAAAATAATCAAAATTGCATTTAATTATTTAAAAAAAATTTTTAGTTGCAGTTTATTAAAAATTCGAAACAAACCTTTGACTAAATAAAAAAAAATCTATATACGAAATAATCATTAGAAACGTTTTTTTTTAAATATTACTTATAAAAACGAATATTGTTG
>JAPMOR010054693.1:9909-68704 GCA_026543865.1 Argiope aurantia | reverse complement strand
TCGATTTTGTTATCCCTTATAAAGTAGTAGATATAAAAGAAGAACCTCAGTAGGATTGAAAACTATGAATTTTGCAGCATTCTTTCATAAAAAGATTTTCTAAAAATAAAAAAAAAATTTGCATTGAAAAAATATGTTAAACTTAATAAAAGCTATATTTCTATATATAACAGATGAAATATCGTGCGAGAAAGTTTTCAAAAATAAATATTCGAAATCAATCAAAAATATTATATAATGGTAAAACCTTTCATGAATGCAACCTTTGTCACATACTGAAGTCTCTAGAAACTCTCTCAAGACTGAATCACCTTATCAGAGAGTTGCATAAAAAGAGAAAATAAAAATACTCCGTGCATTGTTGCCCCAACTCCAAGAAAAGCGCGGCGTTTCTTTTGTTAAAAACCAAACCATGGCAATTCACTGCAGAAAAAGCGAAGAAGAAACCAAACAACTTGACGCTAATCCTGTGATGTTAACTCTCATGCGAAGTTTTCACGCAGTTTTACTCATTGTACCATACATTCACAATGAAAAAGGCCCTTTTTTACCATACAAATAGGCTATTGGATTAGGGAGGGGTGTGATTTGGGGATTTACAGCTTTATTTATGGAATGGTTATTCTCCGAGAGGATTGTTAAGGTTTCGGGCTTTTGCAAGAAAAAAAGTTTCGTTACCTTATAAATATGAAATTCTTTGTGTGAGCAGAATAATAAATTTTCTTTGGAGATTTTTTTTTCCACTCTTCACATAGAAAGAAATACAAGAAATAGAAAACTTTATTCTCTCTTTCTTTTGCTTTTGTCACCAAATGTGCAGTTTTCAAGTTTTAATATTCCTGAACACGGCGAAATTAAACGCAATATGTTTTTATCCAAGTATTGTATAAAACCACTATGCAAAGGCAATATTTTAAAATTCGAACTATGTTTAACTAACAATGAAAGCCTTTTGTCAGTGCCCATTCTACATTTCCAGGCCTTGTGCAGCTTTTTTCCAATGATCATTCTGTTTAGGAAGCCAGAAGTCTCTCGAAAACTACTGTTTCTCACAGTTAAAATATGTTTCTTTTATGTATTTATAACTTAGGCCAATATTTATGCGGTAAAATTGCACAAAGATGAGAGCTAGAATTATAGACAATATATATATATATATATATATATGAAACACTGACGTAAGTGGCACAGAAATCGCTCTTATTACTATTTTCCAATGGCAGCAATCAAAGCGTCATACAAACATTTCAGACGACTTCATTGAATGTTTTTACCGCTGCACCTAATTTAATTCTTCGTTTAACTAATTAATGGAGCTGCAAAATGTTATTTTAAATCTTCTTGAGGGGGTTCGTTGGGGGTTGTATGCAAAAAGGTGGACGCAGCCCAGTTCCATTCAGTCAAAGGAAAGAAAATATAAAAGGAATAGAAAGTTTAATCAAACTCAAAAATAGATCTAACCGTTGCCAAATAAGTAATTACCTGTAACTTACCTGCGGAGATTGAGGCTCGTATTTTTTAAAACAATTATTTTTCAAGACTCAAAACATTATTTTTAATGTTATTAATTTGAATCCATTATAACTTTCCTCCTTAATTTTAGAAATACTTTTCGATTTAATTTGACAAAAAATCTTTTTTTGAAATGTTATGAGGGAATTCAAACTCATCCATAAAAAAAATTCAATCATGTGATTTTGCCGATTACTAACTCCATAATAGATTTCCACTTCGGCTTTTATTTCATACTAGCCGCCTTTGGCGACCAGCCGGTTCGCCAGTATTACCGCTCGCTACAATTTTCAATTAAATATTTTAAGTAACTGGTCTCAAAATAGATTCTCAAAGAAAACAATTTTAATCTTCAAATTTTGATAGTCAAACCAAACTTATACTGTTGTTTAGACCGTTTCGTTCAATTTACTATATATATATATTGCTAATTTGTTGTCATTTCCGGTAAAACTGCAACTTCAATCTAAAGTGGAAATGATGAAATTGCAATTAATATAAAGATATTTATTAATAAAACCAAGCGTTTTATTTTATTTATCATCTTTATTGTTATTTATTTATTATTATTATTATTGAATATGAGTATTGCAAACAGAATCGCTCGGTATTTAAGTCTTATGTGAACTACAAAATATTTTTCATAATTTATGTAATATCTCAAAGAATAATTCAACAAAAAATTCTCAGATTCAGCATAAAATTCAGTTTTTAGTTTTGTTTTCAAAAGGATTGAAATGAAATCAATAATAATATTTTGTTCCGGCTTATAAATATATTTCAAAAATTATGAAGTCTAAATTTAATGCAATAAGGTATCATATTCTGAGATATATTCTGGCCACACCAAATTTTAAATAAATGAATGAATTTTTATATTTTACACGATCAACTAAGACTTATTTATGAAGTTTTGAATGTTAAAAATTTAGAAAAACTCAACATTTTAATAATATTATGCCAATTAATCTTGAGACACCTGCGCGCTGATTGGCGTATTTTCTTTGAAACGATCGATGGAAAATCTAAAATTATCCTTCTTTTATTGAATAGTGATATTCAAATTTTCATAAATCAGTCAGTTTAAGTGATTGATTTAGTTGATTGGAAATTAACTCTTTTTATTTAAAATATAAGTGTTTCAGGAACATTTTGTTAATTGTGATTTCCACAGCAGAAGCTTTATGTAAAATCAAAAATTCGTTATTTATTAGAGCATTTATTGAATCAAGTTACATAAAATATAATCATTTTCCCTTTACACCATTTTAGCAAATCTGTGTCTTACTAAAGATTTACAAATTAGCTGTGTGGCCCTGATTTGAATGAATATCCTGATCATATTCAACAAAACTTGCCTTAAAATAAAACTGATTTATTGGATTAATAATATAGACAGTATAAAAGATCAAAAAATAATTTTTCTTGAATTTAATTTTTAAAAAATAATATTTCATATTTGTTTCATTTCCTACAAACACGTGCCGAAAATTATATTTTTGCAGATTTCATTTCCAAAAAGATTTAATTTATTTTTAATTGGAGCTTTAATCAATGTGATGGCAACACTTTGAATAAAGCTAATTTTTTCCCATGAATGCGAAACGTGCTCGTGCAGATTAAATTTTATTTTTATTTTATACGAAAAAAATTGTTGAAAAATATAGTTAAAATATTTATTTAAAAATTCATTAAAAATAGAAATTTAATTTTATGGTCAAAATATTGGTATCATTTAAAAGATAAATTTTTGATCTTTAACTTGATGTAAAAATCGTTTTTGTGCGGTAATATTTTCGGAAGTTATAGCAGAAACACGCCAAAATTTCGCTTAATTTTTAAATAAATAAAATTCTAATTAAAAATTTGAAAAAATAATCCCCATATGCACATTCCCTGCCTCCAGGGTATACACGTGCTAAATTTAGTAGCTGTAGGTTGAATGGTCTGGCCTGTAGTGCGCCAACACACACACACACACACACACACACATTGAGCTTTATTATAAGTATAGATATATACACTTTTAAGCAGTAAACTGATGAAATTGAATTCAAGTTTTCCAATCGCATCAAGTAACATTCCATATTAATCATTTAACAGCCTAAACAATCAGTAATCTAAGGGAACAAGCTTGTCGCCAAAGACGGCTAGTTTCTAGAATTACAATCACAATTATGTGGCGATTTCTGGGCCGCATTAACAAATAGGCAAATTTGGCAGCTGCCTGGAGTCCTCTTAACTAAAGGGGTCTCCAAGGACTAAATATAGTTTTGTAATGTTTTCAGGATAATTTAATTTTATATTTTCGTTTGCTTTATACGGGCCATATACTTCAGGATACTTAAATTTAAAATCAAGTGTTTATTTTTAAATTTTAAAGCATTATGCTCAGTAATTTTGGCATATATTAAAATTCACTTGCAAATTATTGTGTTACAATTTCTTTCTGTTAACGGAACAGAAAGAAATTCAAGAATTCAATAGACATAGCAATCTTTGCGTTTGAGTATTTAGAATACGTTAAAAAAAATATGTAAGTTCTTTAACTATTTTGTTTAATGTTACTTTTAAATTAAATTTTTATACCAAACATTTCAAAATCAACTCTCTTGAAGGTGACTCATATTGGAATTTTATTTATTTATTTCAGATTGTCGTAATATTTGCTATTTAAAAATCCTTGCTTAAATAGAGATTACATTAAAACCACTAAAACCTATTTATTTTGGAAATTCAAAGGCGGGAAGTAGGGCCAAGAAAACTGCACTCCTTAAGGGTCCCCTTGAACCTTTATCTAACCCTAGGCGATGTGCTACCACTTGAAACAGGTTGTAATACCTCAAATTGAAAAATTATCTATGTTAGAAATTCTTTATCACAAAAATTGTGCTAGACAGAGGAAAATAGAAACTAAAAAGAAATGAGTGCTTCCGATTTAGTATAAAATAACTTCAACTCTTATATGAACTTAATCAGAAGATCTGAAATTCCTACCAACAATTCGAACACATATTACTAAATATTATGGACACAGAAAAACTGAAGAACATTACTTCATATTTTTCTTTTTTATTCTGTACTGCTATTGTAAACAGTTCTTCCTAAAACGCTAGTTTTATTAAATCGTTTGGTTTTCAATCCAAATATTACACTTCTGCCATGCCATGATATATTTTGATGATAATCGGATCTCCAATAATCTACATTTCCGTTTCTTCAAATGACGTAATCGGCATATAAAGATAATCGTTTTAAATTAATAACATTTAGCACTCGATACTTTCTCCTATTAAGAACTGTTGTAGTTTCCGACATAGAATCCGTTATTTTCAATATTTGTAGCTAAAATGCTTTGGTTAGTCACAGGTGATAAGCCATGGGTTATTAAAGTAGATACAGCTTCGATAATTCAAATATTCTTCTTTCAAAAATGTTATTTTGTAATAGATAATGGTACAACCCTTTGGGCTCAGAGAATAGAATATAATAGTTTTTGTATCTTCACCACGCCATCAGAAAACGTCACTTGAGATTTCTATTAAAAAATTAAAATCAAAATTCCATCCTAATGCATTATTTTATTAAATTTTAATTATTACGAAAATGCCAAATATTATTTTTGAAAGTTACAAAAAAGAAAGAAAAGGATATTTCACTGAAATAAGAACTGTTATTTAAAAATATAAAATACAACAAAAGTTTAAGAAAGTTGGAATACGTGAAGAGAAAATGGAACATTAATTCGATTGGTTGCATTAAATTTATTCATTCGTATGTTTAAATGACGGTTGCTTAATATTCACAAACGGTACATCAAACGATAATAAATTTAGTTTAATTAAAAAAATGCCTATATAGGCATACATGATAAAAAAATAAAAAAAATTCATAATAAATATTGAAAATTTGCAATAACGGTATAATTTTTCAAACTTTTATGATACCTAAAACCAGGACAACTTTATCATTTCTTTTTCAAATATCTCAGTAAACTAGCAATGTATAAAATTAATTCACGATCATTAGTCTTGATCTCTTTACATTTTAGGAATATTTCAATAAAATGTATTTATTTACTGAAAAAACAAAAATATATTATTGGCAAAGTTACCTTGGTAAAGAGGCAACTTTGCCAACCGTGCTAAAATCAGATTAAATTAATCCTTAAAAAACATAAGCAAAAAAAAGGTATTTTTAATTGTGAAAACATTTTATTAGTACTAACTCTTTATTTAAAGAAAGATACGCAAAAATATTCAAAATATGAAACTGAAGAATATTTAAAACACTTCCTCCAATATTTAAATGCAAACCTCGATCTCTAAATAACAATTTTGCAACTTCGTCAAGAAACGCAAATCTTTAAAGTAAATGGAATTTACTTTTTATTTTGAAATAAAAATATTCTTTAAAATATTTAAATATCAGTTATAATGCATGTCCTTGATTTATAATGAAATATTTTATCCTTATCCGCTGTCACAATTAAACAGATTTAACCCAGTAATAGTTGACATCATGTCTGTCTTTAATTTCTTCTAAAGAATAAGAAATGCACATGATGATAAATTTTCATGGCATTTCAAAACATAAAGTTAATTAAAGTTATCTCCCATTCCCCTTCGAGATCATTTTATACCGGTTTAAATTACCTTAGTGTTAGTTTAATTTCGTTAAATTACGTTAGGGGTGAAGGCTGGAGCTCCAAAGAGCGGAAATGTGGGAGTTGATTTTCAAAGAACTCCAGGGCTGTTTGAAGCGCGATATCTTGAAGTCGTTATTATCGCATCCCATCTGCTGACACAGGCACTAAAAAAACACGATAAAACGCCTGCTTGCACAGTTAAGTCATTATAACAATTCTGAATCCCCGCTGTCATCTTCAGCAGCTTTAAATTATATTTTAAATGGTCAGAGTTGAAGAGGTTTGCTAGCGCCTTTTCTGTTCGGCGCCCTTGGAAGTATCTATAAAAAAAGACGTTTACAGTGTCGTTTATTCAATAAACTGAGCCGACAATTTGACGGCAAAATAGGTACGGGCAGACGGTTATTGCTTGAAAAAAAAAACCAGGAAGTTTCCAAGCATTAGTTTTTCGCAACTACGGTGCCTAAAACAAAACTGCTAACTTGTGTGAATTCCGATTCGCTGTTGTTGGTATTGACACGGTTTATTTAAAGATTTAGTATGTCTACGCACGTATTCCGACATTGACCTTTAGGATATTGAAAACCAGCTAAGGAAGACACAACGTGATTCGGTATGAAAAATTTTAAATAAGCAAGCAATTGTGAAAAATTGTAGTAGTACTTCTTATAGTGGAACCAAAAATTAGTATAAAAGATTGAGTATACTTATATTCTTTTTAAGATGAAATTTAATAAAAAATACTGTTTAGATCTAACAGATCTGTTTTTAATGCATGATTACTTACATTTATTTCTTTTAATTTCTAAAAATGTGAGAATTCCTTCAAAGTTTCAACTTATTTTTATTTGTTTAACTTCATTTGTTTCATGTCTGTAAAGATGGAATTGTGTATTTAATTTGTCGCTCACATCTTTGCAATGATAGAATTTTGGAATTTTGTATACTTGTGTGTTCTCTATGACAACTATTATTTTAATATTTTAGAGTTGATTGACCACTTAATAGATTAATTTCAGTTTTGGATTCATATGTTTAGCACTTCCAGTGAGTGAATTTAAAAAACACTGATTCAGATTCCATAATGTCGGCTATTTTTGAAGAAATTTCTTATTATCTTGTCAGGATTTTCGTTTAGGCAGACTATGCAGCTACTAAAAAATTAGAATTTATCTAAGAATGTTATTAACCTAACTGCCAAGTGAATAAATTTGAAAAAAAAAATACAGCTTCTGCAAATTAGAAAACTATAGGATTAAATGTTTACTAATTGAATTATTAAAATCATTATTAAATAAATTAAATTATAATTAGTCACATTTATGATATATTGAAATATTAATTATTCTTTTGATTATGTTAGATTTCATTTGTAAGATTCCATAAAACAAAAATTTTAATGTTATTTTTGTTTGAAGTTTATTATTTCCTTATAATAGATCATAATAATTAAATCATTTTATTTATAAGCAAAAGAAAACTAATAGTTATGGCATAAATTTGCTAGTTTTTTTTTATTTTAGCCATTTTTTTCGATATATACATATATTTAAAAAAAATAATAAATAAAAGCACATGCAATTTTAGAAACTTACTAAAATTAAAATTAATTATTCGTTAGATTAAATTTAAAATGTATTGAAACGAAATCGACCAACCTCGCAAGGGCCATTACTTATATCAGATAATGCTTAAATTCGCCGCTAAATCTTGCCCGGCTTGTAAATGGTCATATTTCAGTTGATTACTATCGCTTTGGGCTCCTTCATAAACGAACAATATTTATGGCTGCACTGGACTAAAATCATAACATTATCAAATGACATCATAAACAACAAAGTGTCACTTAAACATCATTGTGTTACTAAATCTCTGTTACATATTTTTACGCTGCTGTCCACAGAAGGTTTGAAGTCACAAATTCTATTTCGAAACGGATGGAAGAATTTAAAAAAGCTAATCAAAGAACATAAGCTTACTTTTTCTTCAGTCAAAGCTGCTGGTCAACAATGATTCTAGAAAATGAATTTTTAAGATAAATTTGATAAAACAATATATATGAGAGTCATGGAATATATTCTTATGTTTATTAGCTTACATTCTAAAATTATGTGTGTTTACGAGCTATTTTAGGAAAAAGGAAATTCAAATCTTTAATCCAGAACATCATAGCAAAATGATGTGATCAAGGTGAAGAACATTATCTATTACATCGTCTATCTATTTATAATAATATTTTACATCATTTCTAAATAATGACTGCAAATTCATAAAATTATCTGAATCAAAATAATTTTAAATAAGAATATTTCTGTTGAATTATTATTAATTATTTTGTTAATTATTTAATTGTTAATAATTTATCAGCATAAACAAGCTCTGAAAATTAAACTTTTATGATGTGTACTCAATTATTTTTTAAATTAAAAGTTATGAATGACGACTCTTACAACTATGAAGATTTCTGAACTTATTTCAGTAACAAATGAACAATAAAAATATTTTGTAGCAGCCATTGTGACTGAAATTTGGAAAAATTATTATAAAAAAATTGCACTGAAATAAAATAGATATCACTGAAAAAAAAATTTTTAATTTTAAAAAGACATAAAATTGACTTTTTCAATTTAATTTGATACGAATTTATTGAGAACAAATTTTAAAATTTTAATTGCACTTTTGATTAATTAAAACTGTTTATTAAAATTTTGAAAACCCTTTTCTTTGTGAATTTTTACTACCCAAGAAAGAAATACAAACTAAACTTGATAACTGCCAGTCCAAAGATTCTGCCCTATAGAGCATTTTGAACAAATCTCTTGTCTCTTTATTTATCAATAGTTTACTAGATTACAGACATTTACAAATTGAAAATAATAAAGCTAGATAAAAAAAAAGCTATATATTTTTTTTACATATTCTTTTTATCTTATGTGCTTTAAAAATTCCAACTAGTTTAAACTGCACACTAAGAATATTCTTATACGTTAAAAGAAAAACTCAATTCAGTTAGCGAACTATTAATTACCTGAAAGAAAGGTGGTGAAAAAACTCATCTTTCATTTATATAATTTGTAGATTTATCTCCCAATTTAGCCATGACTTAACTTTCTGTATCATTAGGGTCATCACACAGATAGTCGTTGAGGTTTTTGTACCAGTTATCTTTTTATGCCAAATGGGGTAAATGAGCCGAAACGTTCTTCTCGATACAGAAAAAACAGTGTATTAGTGCAATTTCGCAGTGCAAAAAACAACGCTCAAAAATACACCGGAAATGAATCGACTTTACACGTTCGGAAAAAATATTACATTACTTTTGTTATCTATGGCATCATTTATTGCAGCTGTTATAATCTGAGTTGTTGAATTATAGAAGGGTTATTTACTGACAAGAGCAGCTGGAATCATCGGCATTTGGGTGTGTTTCCCTAAATAATTATTACAATTTAAAAACTTACTTTAAAACTGTTAGTTAAATCTATTTTGAAAGAACATCTGCACAAGGATCATATTGCCAAAAATCTTTGAATTTTGATTTATGCAAAAAAAAAAAAATTATATAGGTAGTTTTTATAAGAGCATGTTAAAACTTTAAAGGAAAAACATCGTTGAATATAATTTTGGATATATTCATTTTAAGAAAAACATTTGGACATAAATATTTAAAATATTTAATAAGAATAGTAGCTGTTTTCTAATTTTTTATATACTATTCAAAACTAAATTAATTTTCAACCATTATTTTTTTCATGAAAAAATTTTATGAAAATAGCAGATTGATCAATGATTTTAGATTTCTTTAAGAGATAATTTTGTCATATAAACTCATTAAAATATCTTAAATGATGTTCTTTAATTTCTATTATCAAAATATGACCTGTATATCAGAATAGGTTCAATAAAAGTTATTAAAAATTATAATTAAATGCTTGAGAAAATGAAGTTTTCTCTTCATTTATATTAATTATTTTGCTCTATTTTTAGTTATTCAAAAAGTTAAATAAAATTCAATGTTTTATTAAAAACTGAAAACTATTTCAACTAAGTTTGAAATAAGTTTTTAAAAAAAAACATTATGAAAATGCTTATTGTCTATATAATGGATTCAAAATTGAAATTCAAAAGCTCAGATTTCTTTCGACTACTTAGAAATACATTCCATTCTTACCTATTAAATATAAATCAGAAAATATTAAATTGTAAGCAGGAAAAATATAATAAACAGAAATAAAACAAATAAACAGAAAAAATCTACCAGAAAATAAAACGCTAATTTCAAAAAATATATTTATAATAACAAATAAAAAAAGAATCAAGCTTTTAAAATTAGTTAAAAATGAAAAGATTATAAAAAAAAATCAAAGAAATAAAAATTTCCAAACATTACCTCAATGATGCATAATGGTTTAGTTTCAGTTTTTAGCGAAATAAAAATCAAGGGAAAAAAATAACAGTAATTTGAAATTTTAGTAACTTAAAATAAATAAACTTCAAATGTATTTTATAAAATTTCGTTGAGTTGAGCTCAATTTTTTTAAAAATTTTTTACCATTGCTCTCATTGGGAAAAACGTTGTTATCTATTCTAAAATTAATAATATTTGAAGAATGAATTTTAAAAAAATCTGTAATAAATTTGATGGAATGAAAGAAATGGATTAATAAAAAGATTTTTTCGGAAGACTTGTCAGGATAGAAACATTTCTAACACTTGAATAACTTACTTTACTAAGGTTAAGAGATGGCGTTATTGTTTTTCATCGTGTAAAATTATGCTTTATGTTATTTATTATTCTTAAAAAAAACTTACAAGTGGTAACATTTATTTTTTTATTATTTTCTGTATCTTAAAATTGCAACCTTGCAGTGTTTTTAAAATGTTGTCACAGATATGTTTTGACTATCTTTTTTTGAATCGCCTTTTTTAAATATTTTTGAGTTTTAATATAGTTATATCAATCATTAACGAAGAAATAAATATTAAAAGAGAAATAAAATCATATTGAAATTATATATCTTTAATAATTTAATGTATATTTTTGATTGCAGGTACTCTTCTGACAATACCTAATATTTTAATAAAATTTTTGGAATTATTATTGATTTAATGTTTTTGTAGATTTATAAAAAAAATTATAAAAAAATTAATTTAGTCTTTCAAAGCAGGCTTTTTACAATTCATACATTTAGAATCGAAATTATTCATTGACATAAAATTATTCATAGCCTATAAATTATTTATTAAAAAAATATTAGGATCCGGGGTTTACTTTTAAACGATTTCGAAAATATATAGATCAAAGAAAATTTTGAATTTCCAAAGAAATACGATTATTTTCAAAATTTACAATAAATTTGAAAATTTGAAGGAAAAAATTAATATTAAAAATATAATATAAAATATTAAAGAACTATTCACTAAAAATTTATCACTTATTATCAAGAATATATTATGAAACATGCATAATTTCACAGAAAAAGCAGCAATACATCTAGCAGATAATAAACATAAAATACTCTGAACCGAGCCACATGCGAAAGATATTTCCTAACTTCAAACCTCTTGAATCCCTCTTAGGATGGTTGTTTATACAAAATAATTTATGATTCTCAGTATTCTGGATGGTTTTTCTTGCATATCTCAAATAAAAAAAAACTTAATATTTCTTAATCAAGAATTTTCTTCTACATTTTAAAAAACAGAAGTAGCTCACAAGCGATGTGAAAAAATTATACGATATTTACAACTTAAAAAATTTATTGTTGGCTATATTTAATATATTAAATCATTTCAAGGTAAAAATTAGCATATATCTTCAAAAATTTTCAAATTTCTTTAACTATTTTATTGACTTTTAATTTCAAAATTAGTACTTTTCTCTAGTTGGATAAACTGCAACTTAAAGATATGTTTTTGGTAAAAGCAGCTGCTTCTTTCTGTTGTTTAAATCTTGACTATTCAAACAGCAATTTGAAAGACAAAACATACTGCACAGCTCGAAGTTTATTTAAACATTTTACGACTGTTTAGTATTATTTTAAGAACATTTTGCCTCGGAAATTTTTTAAATGCACATTTTACAACAGTTCATCATCATCATAGTATATTATTCTTATTTATGAATTATATAAACTTTCAATGTAATATATATTCTTATACATTATTATGATGATTAAAATTATAAATGAGAAATCTTTTATTAGAATGCAGTTTTTTAAAGGCATGCGTTTAGCATTTAAATCAGATTTAAAAAAAGAAGTGGCTTCTACTTTCTTTTAAACAAATAATTGTTTTTTAAATAAATTTTATAATAGTCTCATACCATAACTTCTGTTAAATTATTAAACGCGTTAACATTTCATCATCATGATATAACAGAATGGATATCTGTACTAACAAATGGAACTTTTTATCGCTGTGTTTGTTTTAAGCTGAACACAAAATAGCTCCGCGAAATTTAAACAATCGTCCAACATAAACTGAAGAACGAAGAGCTAAAAGTGACAAGTTCTAGTGTTTCCCCCATAAGTTGGCTCATTTCCAAAGTTTGTCTCGTTAATACACCTCTAATTACTTTAACCCTACAGGTCGCTAAACGAAAAAGCTCAACACAAGGCATCAGTGTTGAGTCAATCTGTTTTTTATTGCGGGAAACAGATACTCGAGCACGATAAATTTTTAGGGAAAACTCTCTTGAAAACTTCGCGCGAGATGATAAACGAGGCAAGCATCTCTTTTAAATGTTTTCGCCTAGACATTTTTTATTTTTCTCTCTTCAAATCCCGGAAATACTCTAATTCATGGAAGATAGCGTGGTTAGATATTTTATCCGCTTTATAATCCCGGAAGCAGATATTCTTTTAAGACTACCTTTCAGATATAACTGTAGAAAAAACTACAGAGAGCTGATTTTTTTGGAGCTAATTAATGTAGTTGGGAGTTTTTAAAAAGCATTAAAGACCTGGGTATTAAGTTTTTTGTAAGGTCAATAATTCTACGGAATTTTCCAACCTGTGGTTTATATATTCTCTGCTACTTTGAGCTGTCACCAATAGTTTAACCATAAGAAACCGTAGATAGCAGAACTGAGTGTGAGAGGACATATTATTAATGAAATCGAGAAGGTGTTATGACTTATTCCTCTCTCTCTATATATAAAGAGGAATGTATGTTTGATTGCCTTTCATAATATCTAGTTTTTTTTTGTATGACCATGATGAAATGGCGCACTCGTGCTCTTCAAAACAAAAGGGAAATTAATATTAAAAATTAATTAAAATTAAGTGCATTATAAGCGCTGCTGCTATATTTTCGTGTTTTCTGTTATGTATTCTAAAAACAATATCTCAAGAAAACATTTTTACACTATCTTAAAAAATATTATCTTCACGATGATATGAATTTTATTTCCATATAATATTTTCTCTAATTTTAATAAATGTCGAAGATTTAATTTGATGCACAATTTGTAACAATATTTTTATAGTTATGATAAAATTCAAATTAATTTGATTGCTTCATTTAACCTCATCGTCTGCTTTTGTCAATCTCAAACGATTATTAAAGAAATATAAATATATTCTGGTAGAGTTGCAGTTCAGTTTAGAATTCTCTTTGAGTAAGTTAAATATTTTTTTTTCTATAAGAACGCAAACGATTATTTTTAAAATGCAAATGCATTCTACCAGAATTGCAATTAAGTTTAGAATATGTTTTGGAACATAAAGTTGTTTTGAAATGCAAAAAAATGCGTTTTTCATAATAGCTATCATTTTTTATAAATATTTTCTCTTTTCATTCCGTCTTGCAATCTTTTTGATCATTTGAAAGAATTTCAGTTTTTAAAAGCGCCCGTGAATTTCTTTCTTGCTGTTGATATTTATTTTGCGGTTTAAGCATTATTTCGGCTGTTTATCTTTATTACTTAAACATGAATCTCAGTCGTGCATTAAAATATTATCAGAATAATGAATGAAGACGAATTCAATAGCCAAATGCGTCAGTTGAAATATGTTTTGAAAGGCGTCCAGAAAGAAAGAGTAAATTCTTTCAACATGCTCAGCATGATGGCATATATGTGGACTGTCAGAGTGCTGACGTAGAAGAAAAAGTTATGGAACAGTAATACTTTTGAGGGACTTATTTTTGGAAAAATTAAATAAATACTTTTAAAAATATACAAAATATTGTCATGAAGGAAAGGTATTTTCGCTGGCGTTATTTCGTTCTCACAAATTTATGAAAGAGCCCTGTCCTGAGGATCACTTGAATCTGATAATTATTGGCTACATATTCGCGAATACAACGCTGTTTTAACTTTCGCATCTATAAGGAAAGAAAGAGTATTTTAATAGGAATTGCATCGTATTTCCTCAAAATTCATGATCAAATATACCACCAATTTATATAGCAAAACAAAACAATATGCTAGCTATGGTAGGAACTATATATTAAGATTTCATTGAAACCAATACTATGTGTGTCCCCAACATAACATTATTGTGGCAGAAATGATAGAATCGCATTCAAAAGAAATCATTCATTTCATCAGACATAGATAACCTTTTAAGTTGAAAAGGCAACAATTCCTTGTACACTTGGTATTTTCAATGACCAAAAATATATCTCAATGGCAGGCTTTTGATAAAGTATGTTTAATCTTAAGTAAGCATGCTTTTATACAAGACCAAATTTGCGATGATTTATCTAGATCAAAATCATTTGAAAATTATACGTGGCCTCCCTAACCAAAATTATGTAGTTGTATTTATTGAGAAATACTGTGAAAATTCATTACACCATTATGGGATAGTCCAGAATGCAGTTCATATTTTAATCTAAGATTTTATTAATTCTTTTAAATGTTTATCAGTTGTTTTAAAGAGGTCAAAAGACACCAAGCAGTTACATAAAACTTAAATTATATTTGAACTGAATCGAATCTATGATCTTCAGCGATTAATCATCAGCATGCAATAATATACAAATACCCGAAACTGGAATATGCATTTTGAATGCATTTTTCCGTTCACATTTTTCCGTTGATATAGTTTGATATAAAACTGCAATTATAGTACAAGAGAATCCTATCGAATTTCATTTCCTGCGTTTATGAGTTGTTAAGCTTACATGCATTCGAAAGGACAGACCGACAGATGGTCAATCGTTTTATGGATACTGTTCAAAATCTGATACGGATCTACAGGTTGGATGCTACACTTGTATACCAAATTTTAATCATCTAATCCCCTTCGTTTTGTAATTATCATATTAATTTACAGTGGACAAATAGACTTCCTCTGGTGACACAATTTTATAGAAATTTACAAATTTGGTGTCCATATCGTATACCAAATTTCATCAGTCTAACTTAAAGAGGTTTTGAATTATGTTATTCACAGATAGACAAACATAATTCAAAGTTCTGGAAAGTTCTGGAATTTAGAGATTCATCAAAATCTTGAGTTCCAATTGTTTGATAATTACAATACTCTTTGTATTCTTCGTATAAGAAAAAATTTTAAAAAAATTAAAGAACTTATTCGATTTATAATGTTGTTCTTAATATTCAAAGATATTCACCATAAGAAAGAACTATTAAAGAATTTTTAATATTTGGTGCATATATGCATGCATATAAATCGTACAGAATAAAAAAAAATGTAAAGTAAAATATAGTTGTAATCAAGATATACAGTTAAGATATGATTTTTCTCACTTTCATGAAAAATTTTATGAAGTAATTATATGTACAATAACTATGCATTATATACTAGTACTGTATTTAAAAACTTTATTATTTCTAAATGAATACGGATTAGTAATTTAAAATTAGTTATAAAGTTTTTTAAATAAAATTTCGATTATATATCGTTTTACATCAAACCCTTGAAAGGCATATAAACAATAATTCAATGTATTTAAATATTAGATAAAATAAAATGAATTTTTGCTTATATGTTACATGTCACTGCAATTCAATTTTGAATATTGCGTATATCACAAAAATAGAAAAGATCTAACTTGATACAAATAAAATAGGAAATTAGTTTCAAAACAAAGAATGCCGATATGACCAGAATAATATCTCGGCATCTGCACCTGCGTATTCCAGTCAAGATCGGCAAAGCAAAGAGTGTATTCTGGATGCGTGCAAAGCTTGGGAACGATAAATCTGACAGAAGATCGAACGTCCGAGTAGTATGGTATGAAATTTTGGAGAGGGAGGCACCGGCTCTGTTATTGTCCTCAGCATCTGTCTACTGTACAAATAACCTTCGTGCTGCTTTAAAACGGGGTATTAAATAATCTAAAATGAACCTAAATAGCAATCAGGATTACTTGGATGATATATGATTTTGGTCACAACACATTAAATAATAAAAAATCTGTATAAGTTAAATCATTTATTAAATAATCATTAATAATATTGTTCATTACTTATCTGCTTAACTAAACTTACTAATTCATTACTTATCTGTTTTAATATAATTTAAGATAATATCATAAAATGCAATAAAAATAAATTCTTTATCTCTAAGTTTCGGATTTTTCTGTTTACCACCAAATTCCAGCCCACTCAAAACATCCAAAAGCATTTTATAATTTGTTTATTAAAAATAAAAAATAAAATCTTTCAACTGAGTTTTGCATTTACGCCATTCCAGAATCGAAATTCTGTTATTCTTATTTTTACCCTCCCCTCAAAAAATGTTTTCCCTTCAAACTCTTTTCAGTAATTTCTAAATTAGAAAACGACAGAATTTTATTAGTCTGGTTTTGGCGACAAAAATATCCTGCGGTTAGTGTTAACTAAACGTAATTAATAGTTCTTTTCATGTATTCTTTTTCCATCAAACATCTGCGATTTTCAACGGTTTAAAATATATTCGTGACTTTCTCCAAGACTCCCAAAAAGAAAGCAATTTTTTTTAAAGCGTGAAAGAGCAGTCTGTCATTTAAATCTGTCCAGACAATTAATATTAAAGGGTAAAGCAGGCATTTGTATGGTATCTAAAGTGTGTTCCCTTTAAATCGTATTATTTTAGAAGGTATTTTCTTCGCCAAAAATATTTAATTTTCAAACTTATTTTTATTACTACAAGGATATTTTCCGCAAAAATTTAAAATCGTGATAGATAACAAAAATGAAATCTGAACCTTTATCCATTTCTCAAAACTTCCACATTATAATCCCAGAAGCGTTGGTCAAAAACTTTGCAAGTGTCCATTTTCGCTCCTCTTTTTAATTTCCTTCCCACCTGAAACTTGTTGTTTGAGTTGATGCCAAAAAGCAAATTTCAAAGCCAAATAAGAATACTAATAATTTTTTATGTTATAAACGCAGGGAAAACAAATTGACAAACATCTTCATATCCGAAAGAGTATATAAATGTTGACAGATTTGCATCGATTCCATTTATCTGCCATTCTTTCATTTGAGGGTTTTTCGACTAATGCTTATTTAAAAAAACTGCCAATTTTAGCAATGTACAGGGTGGTTTTAATTAAACTTCCCCTAAACAGCATCTTACAACGTAAACGGATTAGAACGAAAGTTGGTATATAGACTATACACAAGATGCGCTCAAGGAATTTCGAAAAAAAAAAAAGTTCCAAAATGTCCACCAGAGGGCAATTTTTCCAGAAAACATTAAATTTAACACAACGAACGACCAAAGCGGAATACAGAAACAATATTGACATTTATTGACTAGTTTCTGATCACCTTGTCATCGAACCACATTAAGTAAAAGGAAAGAAAAAAATAACAATACGCTGTTTGAGAAGAAAAAAGTTCAGTTTGCAGAAACAAGAATAGATTATGACGAAACTGCATGAGGGGAACAGCTGGTAATCGTATCCAGGACAATATAGGGAAATTCGCTTCACCCTCATCCACTAGCAAAATTTCAAATCAATGGACAATGTGTTCAACAGCAGATCGTAACTGATCAGTTATGATGCTTCGCATATGAAGCGTTATGGAGTTTCCAGTTTTTCCATTTTATTACTCATAATTCTTGTTCTGGATTGTTAACATGGTTTCTGTATTCTGTTTTGGTCATTCGTTGTGTTAAATTTAATGATTTTCTGGAAAAGGCGCCCTCTGGTGGAAATTTTGAAACTAATTTTTTTTTCCCTGAAATTCCGTGAGCGCATCTCGTGTCTAGTCTATATACCAAATTTCATTGCTATACGTCCACCCGTTTGCGCAGTAGGATTCTGTTTATAGGAGAAGTTTAATTATAAGCACCCTGTATTTCAGACGAAAGACTAAATTTCTCCTGAACTAAGACACTGATTCTTTTACTGTAAGCTCATTTGAAAGCTGATGGAATGAACAAGTTTTTGCGAAATTTGACATGTTGCAGTTAGAAAGGCATTTGAAATATTCAGAATCTAAGATTTTGGCGACAATCGCCATTTTGCATTTTGCCACGGTTTTAGCGTTTGTAGCTGAGCTTTAAATCCAGGTATCCCGATAAAAATGAGTCGTTTTATACCAGTTTCCCAGTTCTTTCAAAACATGCACTTATTTCACGCGTAAATTTTTCAAACTTTTTAATAAGGATTTTTATTTTCAGATTAGTAACATAAGCACTTTATTCGCTATAATTTGAAAGCTGTAAGAGATATGATAGGGTTGCGACAGTGCTTTTTGATCTGCATGTGATTTTCAAATATCCTCTTTCATTTTGGAAATTACATTAAACTCCCTCTAGATACAGAATTCACTAACATCCTTTCAATCAATAATAATTCACTAAATACCATTTAGTTATTTATATTAGAATACTTGTATATTAATTATAATTTTTCCACCACATTTCAATTAAACAATTAAAATTAACACTATTGGCGTAGTGAGTTCATTTGCCTTTTCTGAGAAAACTCCAAATGCAAATTTCTTTAAAAAAATGATTTTCTTAATCTGTATGTTTCATTTAGTAAAAACTTTATTTGTCTTATAAAATTTTTCACTATGTTCGAGATTTTTCATTTTTAAAAAATCATATATGCCCAAATTAAAGAGCTTCAAAATGTTGCTTTTGAAATCCAGAATATCAATAATTTGCATGATAAAAAATTAATTTTATGTATATAATTTTTAATAATCTATATAATCCCTCTCAACAAAACTAAGTATTCATAAACCTTCATGCTTTTAAAATTTCTTAATGCAACGCTTTATTTTAGGATTAATATAATAATAACATACAATTACAATTTAATTTATTTCAAATCATTTTATTAACAAAATATTTTTTAAATGGTACATAATTTCAAAATTTCATACAAGCATCTGATGCAAAATTTAAATCAAAATTTTTCCTCTAATATTTTATCAATCATTTAATAATAAAGTATAACTTAATACTAAAGAAAGATATTAAATTCAAATTTGGCAGTGATTGATTTAAGTTGATATAGGATTGCAATTATGAATACTATAAACAAAAATTTCACATGAGTTTCTTTAATAAAACAAAAATACAAACATGAAATGATATTTTTCAATTCACATGAAAGGCAAAATTATATTGTAGCACAAAAATATGTTCACATAATTTCACTTGGAAAAACATTTTCCTAACTAAAATACAATAATAGGGCCTTTTGCCAAAGCTTCTTTGACAGTCAATTATTTAAAAGAAATCAGCTGCGCGCCTTGAACTTCATTTATCGCAACAATAAATGAAATTACATTGCAGCACAAATCATTTAAGACTAAAAAATTAATAGAGTGCTATTATGTACGTATCATGATATTCATGAATTGCACACATTATTGATATATTTTATATTTATGATTGCTTAAATGCGATAAACAATTTAAAGCTAACTTTCTATATCTACTAATGCTTAATAGTTTTTTTAAGAATTCGATATCAATTCTGATGAAATTATGATAGCTATTTTCACCAGTGACAATGCATTTGTAAATTCAGCTACAAATTTGCTTTATTCTAAAAAGAAACTAGTCTTTGAATATGCAAAAACTATTATTTTTATCAATGGAATAACCTGGTTATATTAATTATTACCTTATTCACTTAAAAAAGTAGCATTAGAATAACGAATGCATCTTTGAAATAATTTAAAATTAAAATCTACACAGAGCAACACAAAATTCCTGTTTTTAAGAATAAAAATTCGGTGTAAATTTATTTACAATAATCATTTCATTTCATTTCCACCATGTAAAAACAAAATTGTCTTTAATCCTGTCATTCCATGGCATTTTCAAAGCAAATGTACCTTGAATGTACATCAGAACATTTCATGAATCAAAACAAAATTCTCGTTAAGTCCAAAAAATAATAATCGCATCGTTTGTTCGTATCGAGTCGATACCAAACAATAGTCAATGTTTGACAAAGCACCACAAACATTTTGTCCGATATATTTACATAAACATAAGCAATAAATCAGTTTACGTTCCTTTACGCTTTCTCACCAAGGACAGAGTCCACAGAGTCACAAAAGTGATTATACGAACGTCACCAGTAAGAATTGCAGATCTATTGGGTTTGCTGTCTTTGTCCTCCATCTCTTCCGCCATTTCTTCAGCCTCGCTGTCTTGTACGACAGACACATCTTCTGTTACGACAGCCGTCTTCCGTGTTTTGTTTATGCGGCCGTGGATCTCGTAGGGTACCAGGTTGACAGGCTGCGTCACCGAGCGCGAGGTGGTGATGAGGTTTTTCTGTTTCATGGTGGTGAACTTGTCGCACTCCATCTCCATCAAGTGGACTGTCTGCAGCGTCTCGTTTTCTCCGTCGGGTTTGCACTGGAAGTCTCGAAGCTCCCTCGAGAACTGGTGGCTCTTGACCATTTTCATGTATGATTTCACCCACTTTAATCGGCAGTCACAAATTATGGGATTTTCTGCAAATACAAAAGGAAATTATTCATTTAAGCTCTGGATGCATATATCTGAATTGAGCTTTAATTATAAAAAAATTATTAAAAGTATGTTTAATTATTTGAAATTGAGGATAAGGAGAAACGGGTCTTATTTTAAGTGCTGAAGATGGTTGTAAGAAACTCAAACAAGACTGAAATTTTCAACTGACCCTCTAAATCGGACCTCCCTCCCATTTTCTTGAGAGAATCGAGAGCTTCAAATTCATAATATAAAGAAAATATTATTTCAATTTTTTTAAATTACTTTTTCGCATATGAAGTAGAGAGGAAATATTGTAGTTACAATATTGGGGAAAAAATCAGAAATTGAAATTTTGACTGATCTCCATGCTTTAAACCTCCCTGAGTTGAACACACACACACACACACACACACACACACACTTTTAACATTATGTCTGCCTATGAAAAGAATAACTCAAAAATGCTTTGATCTAGACTGATGAAAACCTGCTTATGGAATGTTTTAAATTTCTATGAAATTTTGAACGAAATCCATTCAGAGGGAATCTGTTTGGCTGTTCGAGTCCAAGAGAACTCCATAACTGCAAAACGTAAACAATGAGATAGATCAAATTTGGTACACAGATTTAGCACATAAATGTAAAATCTGATCAAATTTTGGGCCAAATCAATCAAAGAGATAATTATCTGTCGGTTTCTGCATGCAAACTCAGTAATTCATAAACGTAATGACTTAAAACAACGAAATTCGGTATGCGATCTTGCGACTACAACTATAGTTCCGCATCAAATGCATGCTTCAATTGGTCGGGAAAAGGAGTTCTAAACACGTATTCGCACAACAAATTCAATAAAAACGCTGAAGCGGTAACTATTTATTTTACAAAATACATATTTGGTAATATGGTTCGCCAGTGCCAGCAAGGCATTCGTGGCTTTACTCCTCAATTTTATGGGGAGGGGTACAATTCTTATTATAGAGTTTGCGAGAAAATTTTGGGGAGACCATTCCAATATATCGCAAGTCACTCTTTAGACCCAGAGAATTGAATTATTGCTATGTGAAAAAGAATTAATTTAGTTTTCATCTGAAGTCTTAGTTCAAAAATCAATATTTTGTAGTTTATGATTCTTAATTGCCGATATAAAAGCAGAACTGATGATCAGTTACTTAAAAAAAATAAATGTCTTTGGAATAACTAAATAATTCAAAAACTTCTGCATTATTTAGAGCATTTAATTTTTTGATTTTTTAATCAATTTATATTGTCAAATATTTTTCATAATCTACATTAAAATACATTATAAATAAACGAATTAATTCAGTAGGCAGGGGCAAGTTAAGAAGAAAAAATTAAATTCGGATGCATTACTTTAGTCTTAATAAGATTTTAAGAATCCGATTTATGCAAATGTTCAGTTTCAAGCAATTAATATGTTATTTAAAAGAACAATATCATTTTTAACTAAGCATATCTGCTAAAATATGAAATGCAGAAAAAAAAAGGAAGAATCTGACAATCTTGTAAAAGGTGTTGATTATGATAACCTAAGAGGAGTTAAAATTCACAATCATTTAACTGACTTAAAGAAAAGAATAAATTTTTAAAATGCTTCCTGGGCAAAAATGAAAACACTTTTTAAATTCTTTTCTTTATCCAACTTTTAATTGATACCTTAAATTAATAATTTACTTAACGGTTCTTGATTTTTTTTCACAGTCCGTGAAGATATATGATACACATATTTAGTGAAAAAAACGGATTAGCTGGAACAGTGCCATTTATCGACTGCACGCTCCAGTTTTAAATAAAATGTCACAGTTTTTCATTATAACTAGATAATTAATATTTAAAGAAGATTTTTAGAAATATTCTTCGTAACTTTTACTAGACAGAATAAGAACCTTCTTAATCATTGTAGAGATATCTAAATAGAAAACGTCATCTAAATGGAGCATATATTTTAACATTTCTTTTGTAACTCGTTACTTTTTTACAATCTTTCAATAGTTTGGTGACTTTTGATTAATTTTATTGTTTTCTGGAACATTATTTCCTTTCGTCTCTCTCTATAATTTTGTTACCAGCCCCATTCTGCTAAATAACGTCCCTGATTGAATGACAGAAAGTATGGTTATTGCAGGTCAAATCTCACAAATCAAAAATCAATTAAAAGGATTAATTTCGAATACAAAAAAAAGAAGTTTAAATATTTTTCAGCAATTTGTTATCTTCTAAATCCCCATAAACAAGTACTACCTCGAATTATTTTATTTTAAACACTTCTAATGCCAAAAATTAGCGTGAAAAGTCTCTCTAAAACATTTTGCATACTCTCTAATAAACTTGTCTTGACAAAGATATGCCTTACATGCCATTCACGTACAATAGTTACAAAGTATTAACTTTTGTAGCATTTTCGCTGAATCCATCATGTCATTTTTAAAGTTATTTGGCGATTAATCCCTTGCGTTCTCACGTTAATAGTATTTAAAAATCGAATTGGGTTTTAGACATGTTTTTCTCAACCGACTGAAACAAAAGTTTGATATAAAACTGCCCTTGCAGTCACAAAATCACAAACAAATTTGATATATCTCAGTCATTGCTTTTTTGAATTAAAGGGTTTTACTTACTTCTAAAAGTACAAACTAACAGACAATCAACCGTTGTTGGATTTGGCTCAAAGTCTGATTGGTATCTATTCTATAGATGTTAAATCTGTGTAGCGAATTTTAGCTATCTTGCTGTCTTCGTTTTGCATTTATCGAGTTAACTTATATTCGAATCGCGGGCTTCCTCTGGACAGATTTTACTGAAAATTTGATAGAAATCTGCAATTTCGGCGTGAAGACCTTACACCAGATTTCAACTATGTAGCTCAAAGCGTTTTCCGAGTTATCTTTGTCACAGACCGACGGACGGACATTTTTCAAAAATGTGTATTTCGAACTCAGGGAAGTCTTAAATGTGGAGATTTGTCAAAATCTCCAGTTGGAATTTTTTGACGAGAAACTTTCTCTATATTACGTATACGAGAAACTAAAAATAAAGAGGCAATGTGTTTGTGTGAATACTTAACCATAATAACTTAAAATTTGTTTCAAATAATGGCATCATGCCGAATTTCAAGCCCATTATGCATAGAAAACGAGCCAGGGTGTTTTTTAATTTTAGAATTATCATTGAAATTAATTTTCTGGCACGTACTGTAAAAGAGCAGGCCATTAAGAAAGCACTTCTGAATCATCGCAAGATTAGATCACCACTCTACTGCCTTGTCAACTATTTTAATTACAGTGAAACCTCCTTCTTGCTTGCTAGTTGATTGTTTTTCCGTTAGAACTGCAGTCTTGGGCAGACAAGAGTCAACTAATAGGAATTTCAAGACAATGTTCTTAATTAAACCACCCACATTTTAGGGTGGATAATTGCTTGGGAATATTACCATTATGCTGATCCAAGTGATTCTGTTGCATTTAAATAAGTTCATTATTCCAATAATTACATAGCGGGACATTATCTGATGAAAATGAGCAGTTCCAAAAATTAATTAATTTTTTTAAGCTTTTACTTCGAATTTTTTTTACTGAAAAAACAACATATAACTTGCGGCTTCGTGATGACTGGTGATTTGGTAATAGGATTGAGCTGTACACTTATTTATGCTTTTAAAATAATAGGAAAGGCACAGGTGGAATAAAACTTGGACGATAATGCGTTGAATATTTCATTTGAAGTATAGAGTTGGATATTTTATGCGGGAATAAATATAAAATCCATTTCTTTTACTTCATTTTTAGTATAAAAAGTGAATACGATAAGACCACCTGACTCCTTCCTTATTTATTCAATGAGACTTCCAAGAAACTATTTCTTATAAGAAGAACTTTTATTTCTAGACCTGATATCTATATTTTTTCTGGACCTGGGATTTTTCTCACGTTTTTTTTGGAATCAAGTTTACAAAGTGCTTTTGGATTCATTTACCATTCTATTCAGCCAGTATGTAGTTCCCTTTTCTTTCCATTACTTTTTTGCACCCATTATTATTATTGTACATTCATGTATAGTATGTATTTGTGTCTAGAATATAGAATGGATTTACATTATATGATAATACAATGTGCACTTTCCCCCGTATTTTTAGGAAAAAGTGCCAGCAGCCGATTTATTAATCGTATCTGGTCCATAACACTGCCTATACTAATAAAAAAAATTTTAAATGCCAATAAATGAAATAAGCTCTAATGCAAAAATTTTAAGCCCAATTTGGTTAGCTCACTGCTAAAGGCACTCTTAACGCCTTTATTTTACTACATGCGTCTACTAAAATTCAAATGCTAGCTTACTTCAACCAGAAAACAGCAACGAAATTTAAATAAAGCCCTGACCTTTGCGATTTATATCTAGGGGAAACCTTGAACTTTCCCGAGTTTTACACCAAGCAAAGAAAAACCGCACAAAAATATTAAATTTTTTTTAGCAATCAAAGTTTTGAGATGCTTTATAGATCCTTCATATTTCACCGCACTGACAATTACCGTATTGGACTACATATACTCAGAGGTTGCAAATATAACCAAATTTAAAAACAGCCCTCATTTCATAATGGACGAGATGGAAAAAGTTGCTGGTCAAAACAACCTGCTGGGTCAGCGGTTCAGAACTGCAGACTGGAATACTTCAGCGTAAGGTATTGCATAATTGATTCGAATGAAGAGTCCATTCAGAACGCGATCATTTATTACGAACATTTTTTGTTTACTTCTTTCGACAAGACGATTAATGGTTTCGACCTTCAATACTGAAAAGAAAACTGATGTTCTTCACTCCCCTCTTTCAAGTTTCAGCTTATAACTGTTACCTACCTAATAAGCGAAACGGAGGAGTCAGTTACCCTGACAGTGATAAATGGATTAGCCTATTAACAGAACAAAGGGGAGCAAGGCATGGATGGATTCGAGGTGTTGGGTAGTTCGTGAACCTGTCGATGAGGCATTGAATGTATCGGCAACTTTTGTTTTAAGAGTGATTTGTGTTTTATAACAATTAAATTTTGGTAGTCTTCATTAATGAGCAGTAAATGATTCGTTGTGGCAGTTCTAGAAGATATATAAAATTTTGAATAAGCCAAAATGACGGTTTTTCTAAATGAATGTAGAATTTCCATCGAAATATTTATTAAAATCTTACTTAAATTGATGGAATAGAATTAATTCTTATAGTCATAAAACGAATTTACATTAAATAAAGAAATCTGCTCATAGTCAAGTGTAATAAATATATATACTATGCTAATTCGTTAGAAATATTAACGTGTATATTATATGCATATATTCAGAAACCAGCAGCCCTAAACAGCCTTTTAATAACCGGACAGAATTCATTGAGTTGCGTTTCTCTCAGTGGATACGGAAGTTCCCCTTCCCTCAGTTGATGGCATCACAAAAATGAGAATTGAAAGCTTTCTGAAGTGCGAATTGGTTCTCGCTTGCGTAGCGAGTAAAATAATGGTGTAGATTTAACTACCTCCATATCGATGATAGAACACACCTCCTACGGGAGGTTATCGCTGCTGAAGTTGTCCATTAAGACTCCACCCTACTTTCCTGTCAGAGATTACGAAGTAGGTCAAGTGAAAGGGGAAAAAATCGAATTCATTTAAATAAAAGGACTATGGTAGGTTTTGCACTATGCCTTAAAATATGGTACGTTAGGAAAAACTTTACTTGTAAAAAATCAAAATCTTTTCTATAGGCCATAAAAATTGTCAGAAAAACAAAGAATTAAAAAATTGCTTAGTGAATCATTGAATATTTATAATATTCTGAGCAAAAAATAGTGTCTAATAAACTAACTAAATATATGTCTTATTAGTTAGAAAGCATATTAATTATATAATTCCCTGGTTTTGAAAGAACCTAACATTACCATTTTTTTCGTCTAGATAGAGGTTTACAAATATTTAAATAGTATTTATGCAAACTTCAAATATTTCCTGCCAGACTTCGAAGCCAAATTATCACTGTATTTCATTTTTAAAAAATACCATCTAATTTCCTTATCATTTAAAAAATCATAAAAATACCTGAAACAAAAAAAATTGTGATACTTATTTCTTAATCGAATGAAATTATAAACGCTAAAAATGAAAAATAATTTATACAGTATTTTTGTTATACGAGATTAGAAATGATAGTATTTAAATATTTTCCTTCATCGAATCCCTTTTTTTTTTCAAACAGGGAATTAAATTAACAACCTGCATAGTTAAACTACTTCTTACCATTGATAAATTTGTTAAGAATTTGTCAAATTTATAATTTTAGTGCAAGAACCATGTATCAAATTTATTCATTCGTTTTCTAGAACGAATAAATTTGATTCAAATTCATTCGTTTTCGTTTATTCATTCCTATCAATTCGTTTTTCAAATTGATTCATTCGTCTAGTCATTCGGTTGATACGAAAAAACAAATTTTCATAATAATCCGAGATTGGTCAAGGTAGATTCTTAAAAAAAATTATTGAGAGAAGTCTCAAAATCTGGTCGCCAACTCATGAGAAAAAAATTTAACAATTAATCAGAAATGAAAATAAAAATTTTGAAAATTAGGCTTTTTCCATACATATTTCCTAGAAGAGAAAGAAAAAATCAACATTCACAATATTCAAAAATGAAATTATTTGTTCGTTTAAAATTGTTTCTCCCCTATAAAATATAGAAATAGAACAGTGTTTTGGAAGCCAAAAGAACTATGTTTTGTAAATGACAGCAAGAAGCAAGATTTGGTATTCATAAAATACCTTAACACAAAATCTACTTTATCATAAACATAACATACGGGAAGAAAATTATCAATGAGAATGTCACTCCGTAAATAAGTAACACAGATCAACAAACAAAATACATAGTATCCAATAAGCCCACTTAATAATTCTTAAATTAGGAAGAAAATATCCGGGTTTCTGATATGCCGATATTTAATAGCAGATCATTTATCGCTTACTAAGTCAAACTCACGATTTATGTTGACTGGTCATTTCCTATATTGGCGCCGTAGCCTTCGCCCCACTGTAAACTTCCGTCAACATTTAATAGACAGCTAGAGAAACAACACTTCCGCCATTTTGCGCAATGAGATCTGCTTGAATAGCAAAATTCCTTGTCTGAATCATACAGGAAAATGCAAATAAGCGGTTTCGGCTCTATTTCCGATGCTGGGTGTAATGAATTTCATCTCGTATATTATCACATTTGTAAAATGAGATGATATTTATTATCGTAAGCATTGAAGAACATTGGTGGAATGGATGTACAGTCAACCTTGACGAAATGTGCCAGCTAAAAATAAGATATTTTGGCATTAAGTAGGATATGGTGCAAATTAAATTTGGTATTTTTAACAACCAGTTTCTGGATAATGTTAAATGAAGAAAATAGTGAAGAGTCTTGGAATATCGTTGAAAGAATATAGAGAAACAAATAGAAACTATAGAGAAGAAAAAATATAGAGAAATAAGAATTATGAGACATGGTATCATAAGCATTTTTTTAAAGAATCAAATTTTGGAAGAAAAAACACCTGGTAAAACAGCAAAACTATTGCATTCGAAATTATTACTTTCTAAGAGCTTAAAAAATTTTCGAAAAAATTCTGTCAAGACCAGATATATTTTTCACATAAAAGTCTTTAGGGTTAATTTAATACGATTTTAACTATACATTTTTTGTAATCAAAAGTTTGGTGTCTTTAAATGAATAATGAATGTTAGATTTTTTTTCCAGTTATAAAGTTACAAGAATTTCTGAGGGCAATTTAAAATATTCTCTACCATAGTCATTGGAAAACATGAGCCAAACTCACATTTCAGAATTCTACACTACATTTAAGTGATAGCATTTTAACCAGATACATTTACAATAATTAGATGAATTTAATCAAAAATACATGAAGTAATCAAATCATAATTAACTACTTAATTCTTTTCATAATTACCCGAGATATTCATTCGTTATTTTGTCTTTTTTCATTTTTGATTAACTTTTTCATTTTATTTTTTTCAATTATTTAGTAAGGAAATTTCTGCCTTGTAGCAACTAAAATACCATTACTAAAACTCGTACAGTTGTATATGGATTATATCTAATTTCTGAACTGATATATAATAAAATCAACTTCTTAATTTAAAATACAGTAATTCGATGCATATCTGTTACGAGTTGAAAATTTCATCACAAAGAAGTTTCAATAATTTTATTTTTAAGAAACTCAAAGAACGATATATCCTCAATGTGGTTTTGTTATCAGAAAAAATAGAAAAGTACATTAATTTGAATGCAATGCGTTATCTTTCATTTCTTTCAAATTTCTCATCGTAACGTTTCAATTAAAAAATAATAAAAATCTTTTTAAAAATTCTAACAGCTGCATGCTATTAATTGTTCAATCAGTTCACGATTCGATTTGTCAGAAATCAGCAATTCCAAAAACTTTCACCACATCAAACTATAATTTAAACAGTAAAAGAACAGACATCGATGAAAATAACGCGTTTAAAAACACCTGTACCATTAATTCTAAGAGCCAATAAATTTGATAACGTTAATGCAACTGATTTTTTTTATTGATTTTCGTCTCGTTGAATCAGACGATTGAAGGAATTAAAAAAAAAAGTACTTCACCTACACGTTTTAGATTTCTACTGACAAAAGTAAATAAAAGAGTGGAACGTTGGATATAAATACAGTGAGATGGAAAAAAAATGTTGTTCTGGACTCGTTAGATATTGAAGAAATAATTTTCACGTAGGACGAAAGGAAATGAACAAATACAATGGAGGCGGAACAAACGGTTAAAAAAATGCCCTAATAAAAAAAATAAAAAATATATATGAAAGCAGTAATTGAACTTTTTGACCTCAACAATCGTAGTGATTATGGTCTTAATCTGCAATGTCATATTTTAAGAATACTTCACTTTTTCTTCTTTAACAGATAATTATTGTTTTATTCAAATTTAAAAAAAAAGAAAAAGGAGTTCAATGAAATTATTGACTAAATGTAAATGTTTAAAAAATTTGTTCGTTCTAAATCTTTAAATATGCGTCACACACAAAAAAAGATCTGAAATAACAATAAGGGTAATCGAACATTCAGTTCCATTATAGAATTTGATAAAATTAAGAATATTCCACTTTTTTCTTCTTTAACGGGTAATTAATGTTATATTCAAATTTAAAAAAATGAAAAGGAATTCAATCAAATTGTTCACCAGATGTAAAGCTTTTTAAAACATTTGTTCGTTATGAATCTTTAAATATACGTCACAAAAAAAAATCTGAAATAACAATAATGGTAACAGAACACTTACAATGTCACTGTAGTATTTGGTACAATCTAGCGATCTTTAATTTACTAGGCAACAGAAAGACAGTGCATTTTTAATAAAGTAGAACTGTTATGTAGCAATATAATGAAGGTTTCGGAACTAGAATGAAACTAAATAATCACGAACATGTTTTTCAGAAAATTAATGGCAAAAAGGAAGCAAGAAACATTTTCGCAACTTATGATTAACTGCAAACAAACAGGGATAAATAATATCAGAAACACAAGAATATAACAGAATTAAATGAGGCGACGACTAAGCTTCATCTTTTTGTATTAGATTAATATTTTAACAGTAAAAAATATGGGAACTTTATTTCTATTATCTCGACAGACATCGACATTTATTTGCGTTGTAAATGTATTTATGCATCCTCAACTAAAACGGGTAAACAATATGGATATAAATCGTATACTCAATATTATTATTTAAATGAAATAAATGTTGATATGTCCTGTTTTTCAAAAATATACGTAATTACAAAACTTCAGCGTTGTTGCTTTTATTTATTTTAGAAGATAATTTTATTTAGTCACATAAGGTTAAACGATGATATGCCGAATAAATCTTAGTTTATTCCTTCAATAAAAAAAATTTCTCGACAGAATTATTAAACTGTGTAATATTTATATGAAGCTCTCCACCGAAACACAGCAAAAACTTTCCGTAGAACAAACAAAAACAGTGTATTCATTATTTTAATTATTCATGAATGTACCAGATCATTCAGATAAATTCTCATTTTAGAAATTTAATGATTTTATATTCTTTTCTATTATTTTTATTTGAAAGGTTGAGGTGTATCAGCACTACCTTTTTAGCGTTGCTCATTTGCAATTATTTGTTTCCATTTGTTTTTAGTCTTTATTTGAAATTCAAAATAAGTTCACAAATACAAAATATCTTTCTTGGGCATTCTCGTTCGGGCATGGTTGTTCTTTACCCTGTCAGTGAGGTGTGCGAAAGAGAGACCCCTTTAAAAAGGGGATGCGCAAGCGAGTGTGTGGGTGTCATCTTCATATGAGCTCGAAGTCAGACTTCTGCCCTCGGATGTTCAGGGGTCTTTACCCTCAGAAGCTACTGCACCCCTTTGCGTGGTAACACGGACACGACATCATCAACAAATCTAATGGATTATGTAAAGTGGTTCGATATTTTGACAACATTACTTTTTTTAAATATGACAGTTTTTGAAAGAATCTTCTTTCCAATATATACTAAGCATATAATACGGTATATTTAATACGACCAATGCAAATTAATAGTCAAAGTGAAAAAAAGTAATATTTATGCTCCGTTAACTTTTTTTATTGATGGAGGTGGAGGAAATTTTAAAATTTTTTCAATATCTCAGTTCTTAAAATTATTTTTTGAATTTTATCCAAATATTTCTTACTACCGCCACTCTTACTCCATCGAAGAGCACCTCAGGGATGAGGATGAGAAGCTTCCTGTATGGTGGTTGGTTTTCGCCACACGAGTGTATGCAGAAATGTTATGGGCTAACTACCTCCTATCGATGACAGGACATGCTTTCCATGGGAAAGGTTGTACCGGACCTTAGGACTCAACCATAGTTCTCGTCAGTGCTGTTGTTGCGGCGGTCCGGTAAATCAGATTTATCCGTGTGCCTTAGTGGCGGTTCAGAGTAGCCGGGTAAGGATACTCTCCCCCCCTCACACACACACACTCTTAGATGGCCTCGCAGATTACATAACCGAAGTTAAAAGCGTTCGAAACGAAATTTCAGAAAAATAGGTCATTTTAGTTTTGAAGAACATACTTTGGTTTTTCATCTCAAGTTTGCTAACATCTTTTCAATTCGACTGAAGTCCTCCTACCGATTTTTCCAACTTGTTTTACGCACAATTAATAATACTTATAGTTAACCATATCGTATATTTATTAAATTTTCAAGTTCACATCTCAAACAGAATTGAATAAACAAGAACCGAAGAAACACATCTTTCATATGTATTTTATATTCGAATGTTCGCTGATAAAATACCTCAACAAAATCCGAATAAGTAAAAGTACTTGAGAACAACAAAGATTAAAGATCTAAAAAAAATCAAAAGTAGAAACAAGGAAGCTAATCACTTCAAAACAGCCGTTGATTGACAACGCATATTAGAAAATCTTCTTAAGATAGGGGAAAAAAATTAAATAGTAACTTCATTTCATTGATATGAAACGAGAAGTCATTGATAAATTTCAAAATGAGCTAGCGTAACGTGCTGATTGATCTCTGACATCAGCAGCTGGAGATTTTTCCTCTTCAATCAAAATGTTAAAAGATTGAAAGACTAAGATGAATTGCTAGGCAATGTTTTTAAATAAGAGACCGCATAGGTTACTCTATGCATAATAACATAATAAATAGTATGTAAATTAGTTTCTTAGGATTAGGACGGCTGCATATTTTAAACACTGCCAACAAATGGGTATATATTTTTTATATATTTCATTATTCACGTTTAGAAACAAGACAGTATCTATGAAAAAAATAGTTTTCACTGAAGCTTATACCTCGAATAATTATACTTCTAAATACAAGTGTAATGAATCAATGATGGATTTTTTTGACTAGGTAGCTACATAGACTGCTGAAAGGATCCATAGGCAAGTCAATTTAAAAAATGCTATTAGAGTAATTACCAAATAAATTAATAAAAACTATATATCTTAAATTTTATAAAATATTAGAATTATAATGTGTATTTACACTGAATTATTAAAATCATTGCTATATAAATTGAAGTTGATTAATTAGTTATTTATAATGCATTGTAATATCAATAATTCATTAAACTGATTGGCTCATATTTCACTTGACACTCATTTGGCTGAAGTCTCTTAATTCCTTACAATCACAATAATCAATGTCTTTATTCCGAAATAAGGCGATCATAACTAATAATTACGTTAATGTTTAAAAGAATTTTATTTCTTTAGTTATTTGTCCATCTTATACATAGTTAGTATAAAATAAAATGCAACGTCACTAGAATCAATAAAAATAATGCAGATATTAATGATTTGTTTAGCTTAATTCAATTTTTTTTGAGATATGAAACTAAAGATATGCCCACTTGTTGAAAGAAAGGACCTGATAATGTTTAATGTCTAGGGCCTCAATATTCCTATATCCATCAATGGTAATGATAAAGAATAGAAATTGAATTCGAAATAACTTGGCTTTAGTTATCGTTTATTATTTTTCATTGATTTCATTTGATTTCAGAAAGTTTTTTTAGATGAATTACATGTAAAATAAATAATGGATCCTATTTGTTTTTCATATAAAAAATGCTTCACGTTAACCAGCAGGTGTGAATCTACCCAAAACTTTCTTGCATATTCCAAACAAATATATTTATGTATTATTAACCATTGCGATCCATAGTTATAAAAGAGGCTGTTAGGGTGCTATCTTTGGAGATTAATCGCCAAATGAGGTAAATATAAAAGCACCAGACAAGAATGCACATTTTGGACACCTTTTTTCCGACAGATTAAAACAAAAAAATTGAACAAACAAAATTTGACTACTACAGTTGTAATAAAATTACGATTTTATATACTTTAATCATTGGTTTTTTTAGTTATAACGTTTTCATAATTGTGAATATACAGACCGGCAGATAGTCAATCCCTTAATGGATTTGGTTCCAAATTTGTTAAACATGATTGACTTATATCTTATATCTGTGTATAAAATCTTATCCATCTAGCTCTCATCGTTTTGTAGTTATTGAATTAATTTATATTTAGATAACAGATATACAAATTTTATGGATTTAATTCCTAATGGATTTCGTTCAAAATTTGATAAAAATCTACAAATTTATTGTAAAGACCATATACTAAATTTCATCTGTCTAGCTCAGAATTTTTGAGTTATAATACAAACAGAGGTAATGGCAAAAATGTATTCTTCGAACTCAGACAGATTAAAAAAAGAGCAATCTAATGAATTAACTTCAACATCTTGAATTCGAATGTTTGGAAGATTACCATACTTTCTTTTTGAATACTTCGTCTACCAGAAAGTAAAAACAGATAAATCAGATTTTTTATTTAACTGGCGTCAACTGAGTATCGCCAATTCTAGAATATTATTAATTTTCATTATACCCATTTTCAATAAAATGCGATCATAATTCTTTGGGTAGTCATTCCTCCTCAATATCAAGTCCGAAAATTTTTGGAAATCTATTTACTTTATATTAAATTAATCATAACACTTTGACTGCCTTGGAAGTCACCGGTGACCGGCGTGGCCATATAAATTCCATTGTAAAAAATTCAACGCGGCAGTCAATAGATTAGCAACCGCAACATATTTTGAACGGATTTGACAAGAAATTTAAAAAAATGAATTAATGATTTAATCCTTCTCAATATCTAGTCTCAAAAATGTCTGGAAATTATGTCCTTTTATATTAAACTAGCCTTAGCATCTTAACTGCCGTTGGGGTCTAATTAACTGATTAAGTATTACTGTGTTTACTAGCCAATCCTCACGAAGATATTCTATCGTACCATAATCTTATATGAATGAAATTCCAAAATCAACAAGGAAATCAGAGCGCAGAAAGGAACCTAAGCCCAAACTGATAACAATTTCGAAGCTGTCACCTCCATTCATAATTTTGAATGAAGTCGTTTGTCAAAGGCGTTCAAGTGAGGAGGGAACGAGAGGTAAAAGCAAGAGAATGACGTCACTGATATGGCCAGTCGAGATCTAGATAGCCCTTAATTGGAGGCGCGGCCGGCAAGTTTAGGCATCAAGGGTACTTATTCACATCCTACGTTCAGTCTGCAGGGGATGAGCACGAACAAAAGCTTAATCTCTGTTTGCCAGTTAGTTGTTTCAAAAGAACAAAAAAGGATTTCAAGGTTGGAGACGTTGGAGCACTTAGAAATTGATTTCACTTGACTTATTTGGTTTTGGTATGTAGGTGATATGGGTATATAAATTTCTACATCTGTATATATAAGTATAATGCGGAAACTTGAGCTTTACATGTGGTAAAATTATTTCATTTTCAAAGCGATGGACAGAAATAAAACCTGTATACATATTAATAATAAATTTTCAAATGGTTTTATCTTTAAGGAAAATAAATACTTATGTGGTCCCATATTTTATTTAAAAATTGTGTTCAATGCTTTTACAAATCAAAGCTTACTTTTTTAAAGAACGTTATTTTTTAAAATTTAAAATGTTAATTATATTCCCAGAATTTTAGCTTACTATAATTCCATGCACATTAAACAATGAAAGAAAATATTGAAGTTTTGTTAGTCTCAAATATATAAGTTTTCTCTCAAGTCATTCTTAAATCTTAAAATTCTGCTTAAAAAAATCTCATATATTTTGATTATATTACAGTAATACGATACAGATATCTAAATGGCAAAACTAATAGAAATAAATGAAATATTTAGAAAATTAATTTGATCAAAAACATTTTTGCCGCGAGAATTTGAAATCTGACAATAAAATAGAAATAAAACATATACCAAATATTTTTCCTCACGGACTTTCCTTGGTTGCCAATTTTAAAATGAAAATTAAAAGTCATGTTGGAATATTATCATAGGGAAGAAAACCCGACCATATTTATCACCAATGTAAAAATATACTAAAATCCCATTCTATATTCATTTTATTTTAAAGTATCAATTATACTAATTATAAACCAATGATCAATTAATATATTCAAATAAATATACAAATAATTTTCCTATAGAACTCAAATTTCAGAAATACCAAATATATACTTTGTTTTAGAAAAATTGATACACTCATCTATAGAAGTTCAATATTTTCCAAACATTATCAGTAATGACACATGTATAATAATAAATGCTTAATAAATGCAAACACAGAATATACCATTTTTTTTCGACTTTTAAAAGATGAAAGATAAAATGAAAATGCAATACATTAAAAAACGTTATAAAAGATAAAAGTCTCGGGATTGTAACTTACGGAATAACCCTTTCATTACTGACTCAAACTAGAAGGGCGAATTCTATACTGGTGAGACATTTTTGTTTCAAACTAGGGATAAAAAGAGTGATTACCAAGGATGTCCACATTTTACATCCTGCATCTATCGTCTGAAACAGAAATTGGCAAGCCAGTAAAGAATTTGCACGGCCGGTTGAGCCGAGTTAATAGCGAAAGGGTAAATCCGCACAGTCCCGATTATCGGCTTTGATTAAATCTTGTCTTTGATTCCACTCAATATGTAAAGCGCTAGTCACATTAATTGATACATAATTTTGAAATATACAATCTGGTAATTTTATTAGTACGGTAATAATCTGAACTATAAAAAACAAACTTCATCTGCTTCAACAATATAAGATCAGGTCAGATTTAACACTCCAACTGCTTATCCCGCGATTTCCACGGATTAGTAATCAGTCAATTTTCTACTGCATCCCGCGTTTTTTGCAGTTCAGAGTATTTATTTTTACAAATTCTATAATACCATATTAATTTTTAAGATATATTATTATCGTGTAACATATACTATCAGTTCACTTTACTTGAAAAATATTTTAGCTTATTTGCAAACATCGCATCTAAATATTGATTTTAAAAAATATGCAATCAGAGGGTTAAGAATCCCTTGAGGCTCAAAGGATGGTACCATCTGGCGTCAAAGTATCGTGCTCTTCAATACATTTCTTCTCTTACCTTGGACTAGAGAATGATAGGGCCTAAATGGCAAGATGGTTTGGATGCAAATGCCGGATGAATTTTTTTTAAAAAGCATAATTAAATTAAATTAAAATAATTAGTTAATTAATCTGGAATAAATGAATTTTAAGCATGAAGTATTTAAGTTTAAAATTTTTATTAACAAATAATTTGGGCCAAAAAGGTGCAAGTTAAATGGCGTTGCAGCTTCCATCAAGTATTTTTACTCTGCCGAACCAGAGCGGAAAAGTGTAAGCATAAAACCGAATTATTCATGATAAGGTGAGCCGATTCCCGTGATAGAACTGGAGTAAAGAGAATCTTCAAGGTTTTGACGCATGGTGCCAAGGCCCATTTTGTTTGCTGGTTTCCACACATGCTCTCGTTAATAGACGGCCGTGCATTTCTTGGCACGTCGTAGTCCCGATTCGAAATGTCTGAATCAGATTAAGAATACAGGAAGTTCATGCAAAAGCAAGGTAATGGCAAACATTAATGAGAATTTGATTTCACGCACCGAAAATTCTATCACCTGCCAAGTATTCTACCAGTTGTTTCGCCCCCTTTTAAATTGGCAAGACAAAAACGTCGTTTATAGAAGGACAGCTAAAAATGTTTATAAAATTAAAATCGACAGGAAGAGCTCTGTGGTAAAAACTAGCATAAATTTATAAATTAGAGATTAACGCAAATGTGAAACAGCGACATTTCTATTTAAATAATTTTACTTCATTTCGAAAAGATATGCATTAAATAAATTTATCAAAATTTAAGCGTATTTGAAGGTAACATAGATTTCCGTTATGATTAAAAAAACAAAATGGATTGGATCTTTTTTTTCTATTTTGTAATCTTCAACTACTTGCTAAATATAGTTGTGTATCCAGTTTTGACAGGTAATCAATAAGAAAAATTTGAGGTAAATCTCACAGCTTGGTGTGTGTGTGTGTGTGCGAGCGCACGTAAGATACTTATTTATTAAGATTGTTACCAGAAAATGCAATCATTATTTAAATATTTCTTTTATTTTTCTTCCGATTTTGAAAAATTGTCCCAAAAGAACTGCTTTCCATTTGAAGATGTTTTTAATTTTAAAAAAAGTTGATTGAGCGTCACATGAACTAAATAAATATATGTTCACCAAACTGAAAGAATTACTTCAAGTACTTTATATGAAAATAAACTTCAGGTTACATGTTTTTAAATTAACAATCATAACGACCGACTTCACTTTACAATAAAAACTGAATAATAGAATATTTGATAATAAACAAAAATTTATATCTCAATAAAATGACAAAGCTAAAATGACTTCTTTTAATAATGTTGAATGGGGAACGTTTTCAATTAGAAATGAGATAAAACTGAATGGGGAAGAAAATTTATTCCAAAAGTTTTGGTTCCTCTCAAAAAAATAGTTAAATGATAATAAATAGTAAACCTCTTTCTTCGGATTGCATAATGACAATTTTTATAAGTTTTTAGTACGATCGAATTCTGGAGAACGAAATGCATTTCTGAAAATGTGCTGAAAAGAATTCTATTTTTTAAAAGTAGACTTAGAAAAACAATTCGATCTACACACTTTCTTAAAAATGTAAAAAATATAAAACAGTATATTTTAAGTATTTGGAGTGATGCCTTGAGAGCCTTGAAATTATAACAAAATATACAATTTTAACGAAATTCTTTCTCATGAAATTATCGATATCTTTCACAGCAAAAACTCATCGTTCAGGTTCCCATCGCTTCTTTTTTCTATCGCTTTACTTAATTTTTTTTCTTCGTGTCTCCTCCCAATGCAAGAGGGAATGTTTTATCCCAGGTGGGACATAACCTAGAGCTATCTAATTAAAGACACTGGAACGGTCAGGTCACGATTTCCAGATGTTCAACTAGGGGAGGAGAATCAACGCCTTTTTCACGCTTAGCCAAATGAGAAAACAACGCTTCCAGGATGGAAAAAATCCATAAAAAATATTCTACAATATTTTTTTTCCTTCCTAATCATGAGATAGGCGTGTAAAATTACAGACTACAATTGCACAAGTGACACTTTTCATAATCAAGAGTAAGGGTTTAATTATAGCTGTGAAGCATTTTTTGATAAAGATAACAATTAAGAACATATTATTTGATAAAGATAACAATTAAGAACATATTATGATTTTTTTTTCAATCCTTGTCATTGTAAGCCGCTATCTGTATCTTGTAATTATTACAAAAGAAAAATATTAACTAACCGAAATGAAACTGTGACCAGAAGCTGCCCATCCAATGCATATTGATGAGGCGCATTTTATTAAATAATCTATTAACTGCGTGCCAAAGAATGAAAGCAATTACTCTCACAACTTTCCAACTATCAGTTAACCAAAGAACAAATTCAAACTGGTTTTTGAATTGCACAAAAATAGAAGAAAACGTGCACGTTCCTTTTTTTTCAAAGACCACACGTAAGACTTGAAGATACTCTAAGAGATAATGATTCGATTCTGATGGGTTGAAATTAGAAGCAAAATTTATTGTAGTGCATGATCTTCCTTGCCAAGTTCTTTTGGAATGGTAATTGCAGTTGGAGATAGTTAATTTTCAGAGATATATATCTTTTATTAAATACAATGGTGAAGCTCTGGTTGGTCGGCATTCATTTGTTGGCAAAAGTTCTTTATTTCATTTTAGTCTTGTAATGAAAGTGAAGGTTTTTAAAGTATTCTCTACTTGTGCAGATAATCTTTCCTACTTCTTGAAGATTCAAAATTTTGGTCTGACTGCTCAGCGCCAAACTGTTAAAAACATTGAAAATTTAAAAAAGCGTTGTCAAGTTTGCGATAGTGTAGATGATGTACACCTGCAGCTATCTATAATGTGTACGAAATTAAGACTTGTAAAATTACTTGCACCGTACCTATTAAATTTTGAAATCCACTCTTGTTACTAGAAGGATAAAAAATTAATATGAAGTGACAGCTTGATTTAGATATTCATCGTGATTTAACTATGATATCACGTGGATTCACACCTTTGGATGTAATTATGCAATATACAAATCAGCTTCAAAGATCGCACTTCGCTAAATATTACAGAAAAAAAAAATCTTATATTCCCTTTCTCCAAAATTAAATATTGCATTATGGGTAATTCGAGATAAGTTGGTTGAAATTTTTTTTGACAAATGAAATATATTTAAACACAACTTTCAATTTTCAAAGAAATGAGTAAAACAGTACTTGTTACCGATTACATAATTGCGACAAATTGCAACATCACAAAGTTTCCAAAGCATTGGCATATAATAATTCTAAACCAGTATCTTATTAAATACAGACGAATTGCCAATTGTTTAAGTGAGTAAATTAAATGATGAAATTATAGCTAATTTTAAGTTTTTAGATGGGTAACCAAATCCCTTAAAATTCCTCATGTCCATTTAGAAAAGTCTCTTACAAAAGATGAATTTTCCATAATTGAGTAATTCCACGTTTTCTAAATACTTAATGCACAAATTCATGCGCTTTTATGATGTACTTCAGTTAATTTAATAGTATCACTAATAATTAAACATTTCCAATAAGGAATTTGTATATTTCATGTCAAATTTAATATATTAGGAAATTAATTTCTTTTATTTAACAATTTGTTTATTTGTCTTATATTTTAATTTGTATTAATACTTGCAAACTACTAATTTTAAAAAAATCAATTAAATTCTAATCAACTTTATAATTTTGAAAAATTATTACCATTTGGATCTATAAGCTAATCAAGTTTATTTCTACTTTTTTATTTTATATTTAAGCCATCAGTATGTTAGCTAAACAGACCGATTCGGTTTTAAAAGAAAACTTCATGCATAACCCCAGTTTTATTACAATATGGGATTCACATGTGAGAATAACATAACCTGAACTTTTCGCACTCGCAAGTCTTTCTCTTAAAAATAAAAAAAAACATCAAATAAATCACCCAACATCAGTCTCTTTTGCCGGAAGGCAGACAGACACATTTTACCAGCCCATTTTGTGTCGGTAGAAGCAGCTGCCATTCAGCAAATTCTCGACCCTAGTGAAAGACACAACATAACCCAACAAACACATCACTATTTTAACAAACTTATCCATTTCAATTTTTCTTACTCTAAGAAGGCGAAAGGACCGAATCAAGCGACAAGCACAGGAAGAAAAAAAAAGTAAATTAACAATGTAGTTGACAATCTTATTAATACCCATCCCTCTTTGTCATAGCATTACAAATTACCAGAGCAGGTTTTTCTGAGAATTGTCATCAAGCAAAGATAATTTGCTTTCCATGGGACATGCCAGAGAAGTCATCACAAGGTTCCCAAGAAACGCTGTACTGTAATGAATTCGATGCATTAACTTTCCTCAACTGGTGAAGCTGAACGCTTCGAGTTAACATAGCGCTTAATGGCATTTATTACACTCAAGACCTCCCAGGCGAGCGTTGCTTCTAAAACGAACCATACGTGTGTTCCTGTCTTTCATTACACGAAGACAGCAGCTGTTTTGTAAGCAGGACATGACACGATTTTTCCCAAAGATCTTGGAAACTCAAATTTCAATATGAAAGAATTTAACGATCACGTTATTAACATTTCAGGTTACGTAATATTCCTTTTTCGAAAGAAAAAGTGGTTTGCCTTGAAATTTTAGCATATTAAATAACGCTTTTAAAAAATACTAAATAATTTGATTTGTCAATGAAAAATATTTCTTAGTCCGAATGTTGTCGAGTAGTATAAGAGTCCACTAATTCATGATCAAGCTAAGTATTTCATTGTGATCTAAAACATCGAAGTCTGGACATGGCGAGGTACATTGACGGATGTAGGAAAAGTAGAGGTTAATAAGCAGTGAATACTATGAGGCCACTTTAAAAAAAATTGACAGTTTAATTTCAAATTTCAATGCAAGATGTTACTGATTCATTTATTTTAAAATGATTTTTTAATTTTAGAAATTTTGTGAAAATGCATAAGTTTTTGAATATTTATTATGACTCAAGACTGCGTGACCACGACTTTTGCATAAAATACTATTGAAATAGGCGCTTGTGCTTGCATTGTATTACATAAAGGAAGGTATAGGAGAGTCTCTACTACATTTGGTGAAGAAACACTATTATCCTAAGAATTAATAATTCATTTGTATATTTCATTTTTCCGCTTGACAACAATGCAAATATTTTTTAATGACCTATTTGCGCTTCCATACAATGTTTCAGTATCCTCAAACGATCACTTTTTGACGATTCTATCTCAATAAGGGGTGACATGCAGAAGGATGTGCGCATTTCTGGAATTTATTATTAAGAGTAAACATCTCCACCTTTCATCTTTCTTCTTAAACCTATTTTGTCCAATTAAACCCATCCTAACGCATGCGTAAAAGCGCTGTGGGTTTTAGAATCCGTTAGCAAACGAATCCGTTATTGTGATGTATACATAAACAATCAGAATTTATTGATTTACTAAAGTAATATTCTATTTCTGAAGATGCATGAAAGCTAACCTCGTAGCTTTTGGTTAACAGATGACGAAGCTTTGTAGACAGATGACGAAGATAAGATATGAAATGGATCCATATTCTTCAATAATTAACACGCAACATAAAAAGTTCCAATCATTCCTGAGAATGCGAGAATTCATAACATCAGATATTTAATGCATACTAAGATCACATAACACATGATACACATGCTATACCGTAAAATAATTTTTTTTCTTCCTGAAACTGAAACTAATCATTAAATGGCAATCATAAAATAAATTAAATCATTAATGGCAAATATAAATATAGAGCATACAAAATCTATACTTATTTATCAAAATTGTATAATAAATTCGATGGTTTTCTTTTCTAGTACAAAGTAATTTTAAAAAAATCAGAGTAGCATATTATGTTATTTCTTATCAAATTCAAGTCAAAAATTGAAAACGAAGAATCGTTTAAACAAATTGCAAGTCTATTTTGGCTTTGAATTTTTATGAAGATAGTTTACCGAAAAGTAGATGCGTTTTTATAACTTAAAGGTATTATTTTCATTAAACCTTCAATGAATTGAAACAAGAAAGTTTTTGGAATGTTTGCTATTTCTGTATGAAATATTGATATGATCACCATCATTATTCTATAACGACTTATCTGAATCGATCAATCCCATCTCACCTTCCCATAATATACATAAACCTTATCTTTTCTATTGTGTTTATTTTATTCGGTTTTTCTCATGTAGATAAATGGGATTTTGAAATCATTCTTAATTAGTTCCCGCTTGTATCAAACTATTAAATCATTGGAAACAGAATAATTTATAATGAATTTTAATGTATCAGTGATTTTTAAGGCTCTGACACAATTATACTTAACAATTTAACTTTCGAACAAATATAAAAGATAAATTCTTCGAACTTTTTTTTATTTTTTACTTTAATAAGAAGTTAACAGAAAAAAAAATACCGTAATCGCAAAAAGCTATCGATATTTTATACTTCCGTGAGCCCTAATAAAATGTTAGAATTAAGTCGAAATTTTCAATATCATACACGTTTCTAATCATTGTATTTATTTGCTGTTATCGTACAAATGATACATTATTTGTTTCCTGCAAATAAAGATAGAGTCCTGACATAGATTTTCACACAATTTAGGCTGCACCATAGTTCTAAAATTTGTACATTTCCAGTCACAATACTTTGTCTCAATATTTTCAAAATATAATTAACAATTAATAATTTTATTTAATCACATTTTATTGTCACACAAGGCAGTAAATTTCAGAGAAAATTACATATATATCATAATTTTAAGCATCATGAAATCTTAGAATCAAAATTAAATAATAGAAAAGACCAGACTTTATATTATTACAATTATAAGTGTTATTAACAAAGTTATAAGTGTTCTTTAAAAAAAATTTTTTTTTATTCATTTTACCTCTTCCTACGATATTTTAAGACTTCTATTTTCCTTCAGAATACGACAAGGGAGAAAGACGGAAATTCAATTTCAAATAAACATGGGCAGAAAAAAAAAGTTATGCGAATGTAGAAATGCACTTAATTATTTTCTCTCTGAGAAATCCTCGACAGGAACGTAGGGACACTTTTCAAAATAATTCCCCAGAGTGACATCCAAGTGTAGGGTTGAAAGAGAACGATGATGAAAACAAATATAGAAAGTTTTGAAAAAACCATTTATAAATGAGATGTGCTGCAGTTGTAAATGAGATTGTTGAAGCGATAGAAAGAAAAAAAGAAAGGAAAAAATCCACACAAATTTAAAGGAGTCACTGACATTAAGGATAAAAAAATTCGTTGTGTTTAAAAAATTTTTTAAATCCAAAAAAGTATTCAACTGGTTCTCTAATTTTTTCATAGTCAATTATTTTGGAGCTTTTAAATAAATTAAGAAGAAAATATGAATATTTCACACGTAAACCCTAAGTTTTTACTCGTGTATTGAATTATAGAATTTGATAATTAAACATGCAATTGAATTTTAAAAAATCAATTGATTTAAAAGATAAGGATTTTTTAACACCAGTAAGTGCTCAAGTTCACTTTCCTTTCTTAATTTGACTGAAAAAATATTTCCTCAAAAAATATGCCATCCAATTAGGAAATTAATTACATTATTAAATGAAGAATTTTAAGAAAATTCTTAAAATATATTAAAATCATTTGATATCACCTTTTTATAGAACAATGTAGATGAACAAATAATGCTCACAAGAATTTAGTTTCCATAGCGTATCAAAATATCTTTTCGCAGCTATTTAAAATGCACGTATTGAATCTTCAATGTTAAATTCTAACTTGTATCTGTTCTAATCGTTTTTTAGTACAATTATTTGTACTAAATAGGCACAAAAACAATTTAAATCCTCACATTGTGCGCCAAAATATGGCATAAATGATACATTTAAATACATTCGTCTAATACGAAATTTCCCCGTATTAATGTATTTTCTTTAAAATATGTGCTATACGGAGTTAAATTAAAAGAGATTTTATTTCTTAATTTCAAAAATAAACAATACCCAAAAGCAAAATATAAGCTTTACTTGCTATATGCAAATTAATTTGCATCATATTTTTTTTAAAAATTTTGCAAAGGTCTTTCACTTTGAATTTATACACAGAGGCACACTGAATGAAACGCTGTTTCTGCTGTGCCATCTATACGTTAGAGACGGACGAACACATAACACAGTAGCAACGTTTACACGATCGGAAGAAGAATTATTGCAGATTTCCGCATATTCCAAAATCATGCAGAGGACAATAAAAAAAAGTTTTTCACCTGCGCTAGATGTGGAAGCAGCTGCGGAAAAAAATTGGAACATAAAGCAGCAAAAGCGAAAAACAATTATTCATTAAACGCATTCAGTATCGATAATCGAACATTTCTCCTTCCAAGATAGCACGAACACGCCAACGCGAAGACTGACTGAACAAACCCAGGAGGCTGTATACAATCACGATAAAATTCTTCTCATTTTTCTATACTTTTAAAAAGTTACGAATATAAATATTGCATAAATCTTAAATCGAATTGCGATATTTAATAAATCATATTATGTCTATTATCTGCATATAAATAATTGTTAAGAAATTGGTAGTCATAAAAATATTCTAATATACTAAAATGTACATATATATTTTCATTTTTTTTCTCCATTATGAAAAAGTTTAAAAAATATATAACATTTAGAGTACTGAATGAAATTATTCAACAGGGGTCAAATTCTGCAGGTCTATGTAGTGCTTTCAATGTAAAGTAGTGTTGGATGTCAGATATTGTATCCAGAAACTTTGTATCATTTAAGCAAAAATATCAGGTACACAAAACCGATAGAATCTATCAGTTACTCGATATCATTTTTTTATTCAATTAAAATCAATTGATAACTTCTATGAACTCAATTGTTTTCATTTGGTGACTGTATAATCAATCTAATATAAAGTATCAAATTGATGTAGCTTAATTCGCAACTCTACCTCGAGGACGCTAAGAGCATATGCGATGCAAAATACGTTCTAAATGTTTAATCAAACAGGAAAGAAAATTTTCCCTGCATCTTTCAAGGCAAAAACATACAAATAGATATTAGACAGATCAGTATAGACTGTATAAATTTTTATAATATTCGCAAAAAAATATTTTTAGAATTATGACTAGTTAAAAAATTGTTTATTATATAATATTTGAGAAGAATGATAATTTGTGAGCAATAATGTAGCAAATTTTAACCTTACCAAATGTATCTGAAAGGTTGGCATATCTCGCCAATTTAGTGCCAAAAAATTTATTGCTTCAAAAATATTATTGCTATGTGCCAATTTGAATACTAAGTACAATCTTTATATTTTTCCACAGAAAATATAATCAGCATTTATGTTCTTCAAAAGAGCCTGGTTGATTATAATAATGTTATCGGACAATTTGATGAAAAAGAAACTCAGTATTTCACTATCACATTTCGCTGCACTAAAATGCCAACTACTGCATCCAGAATCTATAATTTATAACAAATTTTTCCACTTCAACTACCACGAAAGTAACAACCTACCAATAAATAATCCATATTAGTTTCTATTTTTCTTTCAGTCAACTCGTATGTAGAAAGCCCTGATCGCTATCGTCTCTGATTAATCCAACTCCGCTTGATCTTTCCATGCCCCCTGGCTTCAATGTAAATAATAGCTTTGAGAAGTTGTGATGACAGTTATTGATGATTTACAAGCCTCATTCCTCGTCTCGATGATATTGAGAAAGATCAGGTAAGAAATGGATTGTTCATCCAATCGCCGATTCTACTCATCCCTACTTTTATGTAATATATTCAGAAAAATTAGTTAAACATGTGTAATCCGATATGTAAAGTTCAGGGAAATATATCATTTCTGTTGTTTTCATCACAGAATATTTTTTTCACTTAGGAAATACCGCAAAGAAATTAAAATTTAAAAAATTGAAATCTGTTATCGCAAATTTCAAGTTATCATGTGAAAACATTTTTTTCGATGAATTGTTTCGAGTTAGAAAGCGATATTTGAAACTCAGAATCGAAACAGAGACGTTTTGCGTTGAACGTTAACGGTTGTGTTTCAGAATCCAAATGAACACGTTCTGTGTTTGAAGTTGAGTGTTGCGATTGAGAATCTGCAACACACTGCATACGTTTACGCTTTCTTCGTTCCCGTTGTAAAGTTATTTTACGTTCATGTTTAATTCGATTAGCTTCAAATTTTAAATTTTCATCACTCGTTTTTGTTGATTGAAGGTTTTGTCTCTGAAGGTTTGATTGAAGGTTTTTTTGTGCCGGTCTCTGTTTGCTCTTTCGTTCCCTTTCTTTTTTTCTTTGCAAGGATTCATCAGGAGAAAGCTTAGGACGCCCCATTTATGATTTATTCATTGCCTACGCAATTTCTAGCTTTAAACCCCCCTAACCAAAACAACATGTTCTTTTACCGTTCTCGTTTCCGTTTCTAGGCTCCTAATAACGTAAGCGACGTAAATGTGGTATCGTTCGATAGAGGACGTCGCGTAGAGTGTATCGATGCCAGTCGTAAAGAGAGCTTTTGCAAAAACAAAGTCGAAACCTCGCTCGAAAATTCAAATTTTTACAACAACTTTGATAGTTCGTAACTCCCGAATCACTCGGAGTAGCCACGTAAAACTCATATCGTTACTTGCATTTCGGCGAGTACTATCCAAAGATACGAGCAAATGCAATGTAAATCGAATTTGTAAATTTCGAAACCCGATCTCGGACCCTATCGAGACCAGAGTTTCGGTAAAAACGTGAGTGTTTAAACGGGCCGCACTCGTCTCAACGTTGCATAGAAGCCGAGACATAAGAACTTCCGTTCTGGCCGGAAGTTCACGTCATCGACATCCCGGGATCCATAGGAACTCTATGGTGTCGATCCGACATTAATTTGACCAATATTAAGCAAAATCCGTACTGCGCATGCACAATGGATCCAAAAATTTTGGGGGCTTAGAGGATCCTCGGGGGTACTTCTAAGTGAAAACCCCATGTCTCTAACATATGTAGTTTACGAGATATAACGAAAACCATCTGCGCAAGCGCAGTAGAGGACTCCGTGGGGAAATCTTCTGTAGCCCCGTAGGATTATTATGGTGAAAACCCCATGTCTCTAACAGCAGATCAACTTTTTAAAAACGCATCTTCTTTCAAAGAAGCATACATTATAAATAATGCAAAAGTGGTAAAAGCAGGTGAAGATGAATATTGCCATTTATGCTTTATTCATTGCCTACGCGATTTCTAGCTTCAATTATTCGTTGCCTTCAATTATTCAAAACCCCTTAACGAAAACAACATGTTCTCACATGATAATAAAACGAAATTTTAGCTAAAATATTAATTTGTGACGAAAAACTAAACACATTTATAAAATTTAAACTTATGAGCAATGTTAACTTTCCAATATGTCCTCTCGAAGTACGTATCTCTCGGAGATATCTCATAAAACATTTTAAGAATAAGTTACCAGAATTTAAAAAGTTATCGATTTTATTTATTTATTATTATTTTTTTTTCTTTTGTCTTTTATATGATCAGATGAAGGCAAACAAATAATTGTTATAAAATAAATTATCCCTATATATATTTAAATATATAATATGTACATAAAATACAAGACCATAATAGAAATATGATCTATAATGGTTCGATTTAAAGAGAATTTTAAATAAAAATGGCGAATTATTTAAATTTATATTTTACATAACTAGAAAAAAAAAGTTGGATGTTTTTCAACAGAAACAACAAAATAATTTATCTAAATAGTTAGTAAAATTACCTCAAATATATGCACTGTATTTAATTTCAAATTTTATTATTTTTTGTTAATAACTTATTTTTCTATATTATGAATATGATATATAAAATCAAGCACTAATCCCTAATATTTTAACAATTGTTTTGAATACTATTTTTTTTAATTTTATATATTTTTTACAATGGCTTTAATAACTGATTGCCCGTAAGTTGTATGTACATCAAATTATTGTATTTTTATCGTATTAACTAAAATTACGATTTGAATCTGTCATAATTCAAGGCAGAAACATGATATCCGTAAACAATAATTTTATAATTTTTGTTCTTATTGTTGTTGAACCAGAACAGCAGCACATTTTTGAAACACAAGGTATTATCTAATTAGATTGTAAATGAAATAAATAAATAAATGATTAAAATACTAATTTGAAAGATATACGCGATTTATATTCAGATATTTCTAATACTTCAAAATACATATCGAGGATTATTCTCCATACATATTTCAAAGCAAACAAATTTTTATTGTTGAAAATCCCGAAACTATCACGAAACAGTCTGATTATTAGGATGCGGTGCATCCTGTACCATTTGCTATAGCAAGAAACAACATGAATTAATAAACCAAATTCATTATATCAATACATAAAATGCTAAATATTTATATAGTAAATCATTTTTATTTTAAGATATAATAGTAAAAAAAAAACATATCAAAATACGAAGTTTTTATTCTTACAGCATATTTTGTTAGTTTTCTTACTATTTAGCTTTAACTGAAATCTGGATCCGAAAGCTCGTACTTCAAAACTTTCTAAACATCACCTACCATTTAACACACGTGCTCTATGTCAAACTCTAAGTGTACACTTCTATTTTTGTTAAGTGTTCTCAGGAGCTGTGGTATATGTCAAAATAGGCTTAAAAAATGCCGCAGATGTTCCACTAAATCATAATCCCATAAGCTTAGGTAGTAAAAAAATTTTAAAAAAACTATATAAAGGATAAGACCTTGAATGGTATGACAAAAAAGGCAGTTATTACGGCATTACAAAAAAAATTTATTCAATGCTTTATTTAAATATTTCAATCACTATGATGAAACACCGAAAGAAAGTACTCTTACCTCTAAATGAAAAAGAGAAGTGTTGATCTTTAGCATTGGCCATATTTTCCACTATTTCATATTGTAACGTTTCCAGTTCATTGTTGTACATGTCCACAGACCTTAAACTTGGAAGTGGCTTGAAAATTTGATCCGGAAGTACTTTTATTTTATTCGAATTCAGCATCAAAATCTGAAGTTTCTCCAATCCTTGAAATGCATTTGGCGCGATATGACTAATTAAATTATCTTTCAAATCTATTTCCACAAGCTTGACCATAGAATGGAAAATCTTATCATTCAAAATTCTTATTTGGTTTTTGTATAGATCTAACCGCTTGAGGTACCGAAGCCCCCGGAACATATATTCAGTGAGGTCTGTAATTTGATTACCCCATAATTCTAATTCCTTTAAACTGTGCAAGTCACAAAAAGCACAAGCTTCAACCCTGGAAATATTATTCCGGTCCAAGAATAACTGCTCGAGGTCTGCCAAACCAGTCAAAGTTTCCGATAGAACTTCTTGCAATAGATTTTCACTCAGTGACAATTTCTTCAGTTTCGGTAAATTTGAGATTGCATTTGGTTCCAGTTCTGTTATTTCACTACCATCTAGAACCAACTCTCGGAGTTCTTTCATATTGGATATAGCGTAGCTCTGGAGAACTCCTAAGTTTCCTTGCTGGATGGATAAACTTTTTAAAGTATTCATATGATTAAGGCTGTCAGCGGGAATATAATTTAGCCTCATTGGTAACATGGAATGCAATTTTAGACTGACAACATTTTCAACGTCGCCAAGAGATCCCCATACCTCATCGTGCCTGCTTATATTGTTGGTAACGAAACAAACTACAGTTGTCTCTCGGTACCTTGTATCACAAGTACAGAATATAGATGTTTGAGGTTCGTCACATATTCCACCTTCGTAGGCTTTACAAACCAACCATGTGAATGTGAAGAGGAGGCTTACAAGAAATTTCAAATGTCCATCGTAACCCATATTGATCTGAAACAAAAAAAGAAAACGTGAATATAACATAACTAAACATAAAATGTAAATCAGCGGGAGTAGTCTCCCAAAACTTTCTCGTGTATTCTCTAATAAAGATTTCACACCAGAGAACACCTTGCATGGTATTGGCGTACAGTAGCTACGAAATATTAACCTTTGACGTGAATTTAGCATTTTTACTGAATCTATTGTGTTATCTTTGGCGAGTTTTTTGGCGATTAATCTCTGGCATGGGGTTACTAATATCCAGAAATCGAATCAGTATATTAAATACGTTTTTTACAATCGATTGAAAAGGAAATTCATTAAAAAGCTTCTCTTGCAGTCACAAAATCCCATACCAAATTTAATATATTTAATTCGTTGTGTTTTAGTTATCGCGTTTATATGCTTCTGACAGTACAGACCGACAGACGGTTAAATCCTCATTGGTCTTGGCCCAAAATTTGAGAGAAGTCTTCACTACAGATATTAAATATGTGTGACGAATTTTATCCATCTAGCTCCCTTCGTTTTGTAGTTATGTTAACTTATATTCGAACAGCCGGACTGACAGAGTTCGGCTGAACGGATCTTGCCCAAAAGTTGATAGAAATCTACAAATTTGGTATAAAGACTATATCAAATTTCATTCGTCTTGCTCAAGGTGTTTTTAAGTTATCTTTGTCACAGACAAACGGACGGACGAACGGACATTTTCCAAAAATGTGTTTTTTGAAATCAGGGAGGTCTAAAACGGGGAGATTCGTCAAATTCTCGAGTTTTTCGACGTTTACTATACTTTCTCTTCTATACTATGTGTACGAGAAAGTAAAAAAGCAATTATTAATATTTTTTTACACCGACTAGACGATAAGGAGGTGACAGTTACAGTCTGGAATGCCCCCAAAATTGTCTGGGTCGTTAAAATGATTAAAATCTACGAATGAAGAGATGTGTTTTTTTATGAGAGACCCGGATGAAAGGCATTTGATGGCTGAAATCCAGAAAAGTAAAAAATGGAGAAGTGTGGGATGAAAGCTTGACAGTTCGAAAAGATGTATGCATTTAATGTCTACGTTGAAAATGTTTTAACTTTTAAGATTTTATAGAATCGCTCAAAATATGTATGTAAAAAAGGGGGATGCAAAAACCAATTATTAATTGGTGCAGGTTTTTGTTACTAAGAAATTTCAACGATGAGCCCTTTTATTTCCAGTAAATCACTTTTACAAACTTAGTAACAAAATAACTAGTTTCACACTTGGCACAGATTCCTTCCAGTAGAAATAGGCTAATGCTAATTATACCAAGTCGGTTAATAATATTGCCTTTATTCAGAACTATCTCTGTTGAAATCTTTGACAGATGTCCCATAATCATTAATCAGAAGATTCAAACAGTTTGTACTTTCCTGGAACAGAAAGATAAGAGCTTCTTATTGCATAATTATAAGCACAAATTTTGGTCATTGAATGATGGTAATTACTTGAAGCATCTACTCTTTGCATCCATTTCTACACAGCATTCGTTGCCAACATTGTTATCAGTTAATTTTATTAAAATGCATAGAATAGATCAAATTGTTCTAAACAAGATATTTTGGACAGAAGTTTTTCTCGTAAGGAAAAAAAAATCTTTCATTTTATTAAGTAGCTTATTTTATTTTAATTTTTTGATTTATAAAGATAACAAAGAAGTTTGAAACAGTGAAAATTGCAGAATTAATATAACACAAATTTTATCTTTTATAGTCCGTATCGCAATTTTTACTCCATATCAGCTTTTAAAAATCGAGCCCTGGAATCGAAGAAAAAATATTGCACACAGATGCATACAGAATGTATATAAAAAAAACGACGAAAAATTTATATCGTCTTCGTTTTGCTAGTTTATACATTTATTAATATCTAATAAAAATTAACATTTTAAAATTAATAAAATAAAAAATTAAATAAAAAATTTTCAAGAAAACTTTTAAGCTTTTTTTTTTTCTCCGAACTTTATAAGGAACTTTCGTAGTATTCCTAGGATGTAGAGTAAATCTACGATACCACATAATCAAACTACAGATCTGTTTTTCAAATTTTCTTTTTCGTGTGATTATAATTTTTTACCAATAAAAATTTTAGATTATGATTTTGAAATTAATGAAATCAAAAAATAAATAATCATAATCAGTGTTCCCAATCATCCCACAGTCCAGAAAATATTTTTTTTTCTATTTTCAAGTTAAAAAGTGAATTTTCAAACATTAGAATATATCATTCTATGGCAGGTAATTAATTTTATCCTTTACAAAAGACGAGCAAACTTCCAGCTTAAAAATCATGAGATATGTCTCATTACCTGATATTTTGTTTTAATGTTTGATATAAGCAGACAGGTTAAAATCGATTCGATTATGTTCATCCATACAAATTGAATAACCTGAATATAAAGTTTATATGTGCATGCAATTTATTTCTGGGGAAAAGCACTCAAACAAGACAGCTGTGCATAAATTTATTAAATCATGATTCGTTAGTAAAGAATTATTGTTAAAAAGATCTAGATAAACACTGTCAAATATACCTTCTACATGTAAAACTGAGTCCATGATAAATAACGACCCTGTATTAATACTACATCTTAATTGTTTTTAAAAAATTTAAAACGCATTTCATTTTGTGTGTTAAAAAACATTAAATTGTAGAGGGACGAGACTCTTTATTATGTGTTATGCCATGGATGAAAGAATGAGTTCAGTTTCAGGAACTACTTTTTTTATTAGCGGGTTAAGTTCCACGGCACAAACATTTAACACAAGCATATTGAAGAACAAGGCATAGAACAAATACACACGGCAAACAAGGACAACACAAGAGACAAGAATGAGGAATCATGGGAAAACATGGCTCTTGATAGGTGGCTCTAGTAGCGCCACCTATGAAGAAAGGAGAAGGCAGTAATTGTAACCGCTACAAAATGAGTTAAAAATGTTTTTTCAAATCGCATCAAATATTTTGACTGGTTTTTTAGAATCCTTTAAATTAAAAATTAATTTCACATGCTTATACTCCCTATTAGCAGAAGATATCGTACGATATACAATATTGCAAGATATTCAGAATGCTGTATAATATTCGAAGATATCTTAACAATATTGCAAAGCATCTTGAGCGATTAAGGGATGCGAAAACAAAGAAACAATATGTTTTTAGCTTTTTTAATGTATAAAATAATTATCTAAAATCTAAAATTCTTTAATTTTGGAGTAAAGACAAAAACTCTTGATTTTTTAAAAGAATCAAAAATTTAAAATTTTTTTTACAGTTTTTATAAATGAAGTTGCAAACTGTTTCTATTTATTACACTTCAATACTGTGATAAATATTTTTTGAAGTAGTGTACACGTATCTCATCATAAAATGAACAGGAACAGAACTATATTTTCAAGTTTTTTTAGAATATATACGCCCAAGAATATGCATCTTACATGCAAATGCAATCTTGTTATTAAATTTTTTCCTCGGATAGGAACGATGCTTGAATAACTTATATAAAAACAAATCTAGAAAAAAAACTGAATGATTTTTATTCTAAATTTTTTTCTTAAAAGACCCTTTTATCTAAGTTATAATTTAATGTATTTCGTGGGTTTAATCAAAACACGAAAGGCAAAGTTCATTTAGATTTTTTTCTCCAAAACCTTAAAATAACTTTCAAATGGATGTCATTTATATGATTACTCAAGACTATTTCTGAAATAAAATTACAGCAATTGTTATACTTAAGCTACGGGAGTTCAACGTAAGAAACGCGATCGTAAACTTTTTAATAATCAGATCCGATAGATCGTAAATTTTCTAACAATCAGATACTATAGTAATTCTATGAATACTTCATAGCAAACATTTACTTATAAATATATTATTATAAGAATTAATTTTAATATTTGCTTCTTAGTTTTCGGAAAAAGTATTTATTTAGAAATATTCAAGCAGTATTACAAAATTAATACGACTGAGTTATAAAAGTTGAGTTATATATTAATTAGTAACTATAAGGATTTTGTTTATAACTTAAGACATTACAATCAAAAATGCATTCCAAATCTGTTTAAGAGCCAATAAAATTAAATAATTGTGTATTGTCGAGATCTGACTTTAAAAAAAAACACATTCTTACATAAGAGTTAAACATGAATTTTTACATGTTGCCTCTTTTAGTTATATTTGAAAAACTAAAAAATATCGTTTAAAGTTTAACTAAAAAAACTATAAATACTCTAATTTATAGCCCCTCCAACTTTATTATCGGAATAGTTAACCTTGACCTACAAATACTGTGACGACTGCCATGACTTCACCACACATCCCACCTTTCCTCCAATCCCAGCATTCTGGGAGAAATCTCAACGTGTTCAAACCCATCTCTTCCGTCACCTGAATCATTTCTTTCCAACCCTGACTTGGGGTTGACACGACTTCTCTCGGAGAAGAAATTCATTCATGTGTCCAAATAAAACATCCCCGCCTTCAGTCTCGATTTGGCTTTTGTCCAAGAAAGAGTATCAAGATTCGGGATCCCGCTCAATAGGCCATGTGTCATGTTAATCCACAACTTCCTGCAGCCAAATATAAACCCCATGACACCTGATGGAATGAGTCATGGCCCAAGATCTTTTTATTGTACAAAACTCTTAGTGAAAGTCTGTCCTCTGTTGTTGAAATATATTCGCTACTTCAAAAGTGCCGAAAAGCGATAAATTTAATCTCTGTGTAAACGTGTGGGTTTTAGGCGTAACCGTTAAGAGATGGTAAATTAAATCCGCTTGGCCTGAAGTTAATATCCCAGAAGATTTTATATCAGGATTATCTACCTTCTCTTGGATGGACATGGATTAATTTCCGTTATTTATTTGAAAGCACCTACACATTTCTGCAACAAATGAAATCTTTTATGGTTCTTTTATTCTCAACTATTAGTGTAGGAGGCAAACTCATCGGTAAAATTAAAAACTGAACTGAATGTCTTTGAAAAGATCTGAAACTATGGCAACTCAACAATGTTACTAGGTTTTCTTTATACTTAATAGGGCAAAAAAGTATCTAATTATCTTTGTACAACCACCTAAGGATTTTGTCTTAATATCGGCCTCAAAATAATTTCAAAACCGTGAACATTTTATAAAAGATTCCTGCTATGATATATGCGCTATTAAAAAAGGAACACTATATATTTAAATGCATAAATATATTTATATGTCAATTTTTGAAATTTTCAATATAAGGTCGCAATTTTCCCTGTTATAAGGCATCTGTAATTAAAATTAATGAAGAGAAAATTTATATTTCATATGCAGACTGTCAAAGGCATGGGGAGATAATTTCAGAAAAAAATAGTAAAAGAATTACAGAAAGCAAAGAGTTCGGCACTGACGGAACGAAAACTGGTCACAATAAACAGAAGAGAAAAAGATACAAAGTTTCATTGATGTTCATTCATAGAAATAATTGATACATAATATAAAATTAACAGAAAATCTTATTGATAAACATTAGGGTCCCCTGGTCCAAATGCAATATTTCCAATCCTTCCCTGTGTACAAGTAGATACTGCATCAGTAATTTCTAGTACATTTTTATTTTTACTTAATTTATTTCCCCCAAGCTTTCGATAAAGTGCAGATGAAATTTGGTTTCATTCTGTTCATTAGTTTCATCTTAGATGCTTGCGAACAGAGAATTTTATTTTATGGCCACCCTGCATTATAACTATGTCTTAACCGATTTTATCATTGTTCTGTTTTAAAATGTTCAATTATTGATTTTATGCGAGTTTACAGTTGTCAATAAACAAATCAATAAACCTCCAGCTAATTCAATTTGATTACTAATGCTTATCGCTTCAATTATTTATACATTCTAAATTAGAAGTAAAGAATACTAGTACTTAAAGAGTAGTAGAGGGTTTTCTTTCTTTTCCGAAGTCTATTTCTTCCCTCAGCATCCTAATACAATTTTTAATAGATAAGTCGAAATAAAAATTTCAAAAATATTTTCATTCAGATAATAAATTGCAAAAATTTACTGTTGCACAGCTCCAATATAATCTCAGTTGTTTCGGTATACAGTTGTAATCCTAAATTCTACTACAGTGATGATAGATACTATGATACTTTTATTGCTAATAGCTTATCAGTATTACTATATAATAATATATAAATAATATTTTAAATCATAAAATAAGTGCAACCCTATTTTTAATTCAATCTAAGTGACTATAATAAGAAAATGTAAGAAAAAGCAACATTTTAAAATAATATCTATCAGAAGGAAAGAGTTAAAAAGCAAATGAATGTTAGCTTGCTCTTTAATAAAAAAAAAAAGAACAAAAGGAAGTAGGAATTTTGGTCATCAAAAACAAATTATCAGTCGGAAATATTTGATTATCTTAAAAAAACTCTTTTTTCTTGTGATTTTTTTTATTGCTAACATTGATTTCAATGCAAATTTATTATATGAAAATTATACCAGTCTCAAAATAAAAATATATTATGTTCTGACCTGTGTAATGTATCCTCATTAATTACGTTATAAAATCATCTTATTATGCAATGTTTCATATGATTTCGTTTTCCAAACTCATAACTCACTTATTAAAAGAAATCGCAAGACAAATAGGTTCTTTTTGAAATATAATTGCTTAATCAGCGACATTAAGCTAATTCATGTTTTTGTTCATCAATTGTCTTATTATTCCCAGGACAATAAGCTCTTAATATGAAGTGCGACACAAAAGCGCAAACTATTTGTGCTAATTAGATGTAGCCTTTGTTTTCCTGATAAAGAACAGTTTCATTAAATGACGTAATTAATAGTTTGAATTTAAGTATAACCACAAAATTTCGGGTTAACAACCTAAACCCTCTCGACTAATGAATCAAAATTAACGCACGATTTATTTCCATTTTTTTAGCATCTCTTAACCATATGAAGTGCATCCTTACTTACTAAAAAGGATGCATCCAAGAGTCAAGGACCTTAATATTTAACCAAAAGTGGAAATAATTACACCTTAAGAGTTTGTTCTTTCTTCCAGTCTGATTCTAAGAATTGCCTTTAATGGCGCTGGTGATGGCCAACGAACACGGTTAAATCGCTGGCAATTCTCCGTGAAATAGACCACACCGCGAGTCCAGCAGAACGGTACAATTGAAAGAGGACATTTGATATCGCTGACAGATCTCCAGAAACGAGCAATTTACGAATATTAAAAAGGAGAGCAGTTTAGTAGTCATTCAGAGGAATTTACAAGAAGGCTTTTTCAGATGAAAGATAGATATCTTTTTTTATTGCATTTAATCCATGTCATTTCATTCGTATGTTTATGAAAATAAGAGTATGAAAATTATATGATATTTGAGATAGAAAAAATTATTTTCATCAGAAATACTTTTACATTTCATTGAAATATAATTTTATTAATAATTAAAAGCACAAGAAACCTCGAAGATAACTGATGACAATATTTTAAAATCATTCCTTTATTCAGGCCTTATAATATTTCAGTGTATCAGTGTGCCATTTAAAGTTGCATTAAGATGATCTGGGGACAGACACTTTTACCTAATCACAATTCAAAATGACATCTAATGGTACATTCATTCCCTACTATACCAACAAGAGGAAGTTTGAG
>JAPMOR010054673.1:172256-183309 GCA_026543865.1 Argiope aurantia | reverse complement strand
CCAGTATTCCGATATCTTTAATATCGAATATTCATTCTTGGAGCTTGAGCATAATTTAATCTCTGGAGACAATCAAGAATTTTTATTTAGAATGAATGTAATCAGTATATAAGCAATACTGCGATTATATTCTCCAGTATTCTTCAATATAAAAAAAAGTATTAAAGTTATCCAAAGGTTTTTGCAGAATTCTATAATTGAGAAATTTTTCTTAAATGTTATCAATCCAGTGCTTCGTAGAAGAATAAAAAACTGCTGAAATTCCATTTCCCTATATTCCTTCAATTAAATTCATTTAGCATAGAAAGGCTATTATGATACTTTGAACATCTATCTAGATATTTATCTTCGAAAGATTTTTTCAATTTCTTGACGTTTCCGAATTTAATGCGTTAGGTTTATGTTTATAATGTATCAATATATCAAATTTATTATCTTATGCAGTAAGATTTTTGTATAAAATTAAAATTTTGAATGCTTTTACATTGAACAAAATATCTATTTACATTTAAAATAAATGTAGTAAAAATCATCCTTTATATATTTGAATGCTATAAAGCTGATAAAATAAATATTTGATAATAAATGTCGAATGTTTTTAAAAACAGATTATAATTTGAAATCTAAGCCGACTAGCTAATTAATTACCCTTATCTAAAACATCTAAGCAATGATTCTCTCGTGACTTTTAAAATTAAAATCCAGATAAAGATTAAACTCTTGACGCCATCGAAATTCCTCCTAAAATTTCTAAACGCCAAGTATGAAACATCAATACTCCCAAGGGAAAACCTTTATCGTTTCGAAACGTCGTAACTGTTAAAAGGCGGCTTTTCTGAAATTCCAGATCCTTACACAAAAGACCGTTGCCGCCATCTTGAGATATTATTGACTGTCTCTTTCAGTTTGAAAAGATGGCGTGTATCCCATGGCAACGGCCGCAAAAGAACAACAAGCGTTGTGAGATAGGATGACATATACTGGGATCTGGCAAGCAGCTACGTTTTCTTAAATATGGCGGATGTAATGCAACGAGAATCGGAAAAGATCGCTTCTGTATGGTCGATAGCCCACAGAGAAGACAATTGCCGCGCTCCTGTACTCGATTACGATTAAAGGGGTATGGGAAATCGATTCAACGAACTGTTGCTGCGAAATTAAGGTTTATGGGAGAATTATCGTTGGATAGGGTAAACTTTAAAGCAAGATTTTACATCCAAAGAAAAGAAACATTGAGTTTAGTTCTCCTAGAATTTACTTATTATAGCTGTATAGAATATTAGTTGTCCTAAAATTTAGATAGTTAATGGCAAACTAACCAAATAGAACATGGACATGCTCAGTGATACAAACAAGATGTGAACTAACAAAGTCTTGTTTGAATCATATTAAATACCAATTCCTAGAGCGAAATGTTTTTTTAACTTTATCCAGGAAACCGTTTTCCGGTTACTCGATATAGGAAGAGGATTTCCTAAAGAATCTTGGTTATTATTTGCAAAAATTCGAATAAATAAAGTCTATTTTAAAATATACTCATCGTTGCATAAACAAACTTTAAGGATTGATTTTTGAAGGTTCGATTTTGCATGTTCCATGTTAATTGGATCTGTCATTTTAATTTGGAACCAGAAAATATTTTAGATATTAAAAGCACAAATATTTCGCAAACTCGTTTTAAAATAAAGTCGTGTGCTTTCACCAGTTGTGTTTGTATTTGATTCAATTTGTATTTTTATTGACAGCAACATTAATTATAAAGTGATTTACTAGCTAATAATATGAGGGAAAAAACTCATAATTTAAGATGAAAAGCGCCACCGCATCAGTTTTCAAATTTTTCCACTACATCAGTTTGAATTAAGAGTAGGAACTCCTCTCTCACAGGCGATGGATTTAACATACAGTCAGATATTAGATGGAACAAGATTTCGAAACCAAGATTCAACAACGATGTAGAGCTCAATATTTAGGGGCAGGGGGATGAGATCTTTACTGACAAAAATTTTTGAATATTCCCTACTGAAAATATTTACTTCATAATAAAAGAAATTTATACTGCTTATGTGTTTAAACCCTTCCCATTGTAACTGAAACAATAGAATACTTAATCAATTTGAACTTAAAAGTAAGAGTTTTTTTCACATATTATGGATACATCCTGTTAAAGAAGGTTGTTATTACAACACTGTAAAGACTTTTCTCTACTTTATATAGCAAGAAATGGTTGGTTCGAATAAATTTTTGAATATAATTGTGTATAATAATATACACATGAACAAACACACAATAAAGTAAAATAAATGAATAAAACCCGAAGAGAACTAGAGAGGACTTTAATAAGTAATAAAACCAAGTATAACATGATTAATATCTTTAATCATGTCCTTAAAATAAAGCTTTTCCGGTCTAAAAAGCCAGCTTTATTTATCCTTTCTTGTAAATTAATGGGTTTATTTATAATATTAAAGACTTGATATTATATTTAAAAGTTGGCTGCATTTAAAATTTCAATTATGTCTAGTCCCTGCATTGGTATAGAAAAAATATAATTTTGAACCAATAGAATAAAACCACATTCAGGGAGCAAAATGCACGCATACTCATATAAAAATTTTGCTGTTTAATCAGTTGCAAAAAATGAATGATCTTGAAATGATTTGTGTGTCCCTAAGAGTTGTTTACTTAATTTCCTTAAAAGAGCTACATCAAAAAGTTTTTATTCCTTTTGTGACACCTCATTTTCTGAATATTAGCAGTTAAAAAATTGGAGTGTTTACCTATAAGAAATTAACTATCAAGAAAATCTTTTATTATATCAACTTCTAACGATGGAACCTATTTTAAATTTTAGAGACAATAATCAGCAATGCAACTTAATCATTCAAATGCATGACTATAAAGACTATGAGATTGTGAATGACTTTATTAATATTTTTAAAACAAGACATTTTAAGCTGCTAATTTGTAAAAAAAAAAAATATTGAGGTGTGCCGGCATATAATAAGAGATCCCTTAAACCAATGTACTTTTGGAAAAATATTCATTCCGCAAATAATCAGAGATATTTTATTCTTTTTTATTATTGCTTATTTTCTCGATATATAGATGTGTTTATAATTTATGGGAAGAGTTAAAAATGGTAAAGCCATTCGTTTAGTTTTTACTTCTCGTAAGTAAACTCTTTGAAATATTGTTCATTGTTAATTTAAAAAAGAAGCAAATTAAGATAAGTTAAAGTTCCTGGTTACTAAACATACTTTTTCCAAATCAAAATTTCTTGATATTTTGAGTTATCTGGATTTCTTTAACAAACAAACATATGGAGGCACTCATATTTATGCATTAGACATGTGAATATAAAATGTTATTTTAGTATTTTTGTGAATTGTGTTCGCATACTTTGAAATAAACATTCTGCGAATGTGCCGTATATATTTCATTTCTACAATACAAATATTTAAACTAAGACTTGATTCGCTTTAGAGCAGATGTTTCTTTTTATCATTTAAAAAAATGATAATTCTGCGAATCTTTCTATTTGATCTTCTATAACTAACATTGAACTATACTTTATATGCTTCTTTATTGCTGTGTTTCTCATATATGCATAGAAAATGATATTTTAAACATATTTCTGGAATATTATAGCATAATCATAATAGTGAAATCAATTTTAGAGGAAACAACTGCATTTAAATAACTTAAAAATATACAATTGACCGGAAATGTATGAATATTACAAAATCAAAGCATTTTGATCGATCTATTTATTTGTATGTCAGAAAACCGGTTACTTTATATTACGAAATCCAATGATGGGTTCTTTTTCTCATCTTATCTATGATTAATTTCGTTTAGCTATATTAACGTCCCGTTTGCAGCAACACTAGGGCTATTTTGGGACAGACCTCGTAATTTTGAACCGCGGTCAGATGATGAGGACGACATCTGAGCTGGCACCCCCCTCTCCACACCACACCAGCGGGAGGACGTTTGGTCAGGACGGATTTAACGTGCAACAGACCCCCTTACACGACGGTTCTTCAGTGGAATCGGGTCTCGAACCTGAAACCCTCCGGTTCCGAAGCCGAGACCTTACCACCAGGCCACTGCGGTCCCATCTTGTCTATGATAGCAGTAAACATTAGCGAAATAAGATTTTCTTATTTAAGTTTGAGATGGCAAATAACTCTCAATTAAATTACTGACTGAGAATCACGTTCAATGGAAATACATAAAAATCATAGGGCAATAATTTTATAAAGAAGACGTAGTTTATTTTTAAAAAAATATCTAAAGATTTATTATTTTTATTTGTTTAACGGTTTATCCAAAATGCAAGATTTTAGGCTTTGATGTTTTAACTGCATTACTATAGAAACATTGCTGTTAACTAAACAAAAAATAATTAAATTTGTCTTTTAAAATAATGACGCAAACTATTCGATCCATCTCAAAACCTCTTTAATCTTATAGAAATTTGTTCGTATATTGAAAAAAATATGATTTAATCGATAAAATATTAGCAAAATAGGACACATTAAAAAAAATTCATACATTTATAATATATATGTATATTGAATTTTATTTTAAATATCAATTGATTATTGAGTTTTTTTTAGATATCTTTAAACATCCCAAAAGAGAGTTGCAATTAAAGATTTTAATCGTTGAAAATAAATCTTGCAAATTCCAATTTACTAAACATTTCTATATAATTTTCATTTCTGTTTTGTTAAAAAGATAATTTTTACCTTCTCGTACACGAAGTATATAAAGATAATTGCTAGAGATCATAAAATATTACATTTGCCAAAGATCACACGCTAGATTCAATCAAATTAATATGTTCTCGCCATAGATCGATATTTCGTAGCTATTATTCACCAATGTCATGCAATTCATACACAAGTTCCCTTTACTATAAAACGAACCAGGCAATTATCATGTATGGGGTTTTCTAAAAATGAAAGTCTGAACATTCTTCCAATCTACGACCTTGCCGAAGGTCCACAATTTCATGAAGGATGGAGAAGGGCCCTTCATTAGAGATTATGCTAGAAAATTTTGAGAACACTTTCATCGCTTTCAGTTTTGTGAAAATCAGATAAAACTTTCAGTCGATGCTGTTTGTTCAAAATATTATTAAAAATATGTTTTTTTAAAAGTTATTTGTGAAGAATGAAGCCATTAATAAGGCGATAAGCAGAAGAATGGTCCAAAAATTAATTCGACAGTCTCGAACATTCTATTGACCGAGATTCAGGAAAGAACTTATCTCTCGCATTCTCTCACTTATAGTTAACTTCGAGACAAATAAAATAATAACAAGACAGCGATAAAAAATAACATTACTCTCTCTCGGAAAGTGGAATGCTTAATTCATCTAAAGCTCGTTAATAATTTTCAGAAAAATGTTGACTCCCAAGCTTTAAGGAGTAACAGGTCCCTCATAAATTGCATAACTCCGATAACAACTTGCAGAAGGCAACATTTATGATCAGATAGCATGCTTAACTAGAAATAAATAATACAAGTTATATCAAAGCCTTCTGATAACATTATCTACAAAAATCTGAGATTTATGTTGAAAATGCTGGGAAGATATTTTTTTTTCAGGCATTCGCTCTCCTGAAATCCAAATGTACCTTCCCGTTTTTTCGTAATAAACGATAAGGCCCACTTCGCCATTGAATAAAGTATTCCCACTTTTAGTATTCTTCTTCGAGCCCTGACAGGGAAGAGGAGTAGGCAGCCTATTCCTTTATCTTTTTCAATAAGATAAATAGGCAGTAGGCCATATTTGATGATGAGGTTCATTGCATTTTCCCCACGGTCTGTCCATGCTGGAAGACATTTATCAAAGCAGTTTTGCAACTCTTATCCAAGCTGATAACAAGATGAGGTAACTTACAATTTCGGGTTTCTATCCTGGCAGCAGATGATAAGAGCTTTGTAATGCTGAGATGGAAAGCGAAGATCCGTGTTAAGGTCTATCTGCAAATGAACTATTAAAATACTTCGGTATGAATGTTGTTTTGCTCTGCGATAGTTCGTAAAGTCTTTATCGAAATGGGAGTTTCTTAATTAAGCGCTGTTTACTTTTCAGAATTTAAATACGGTAATTAACTTTCTCAATGGGAAGGATTTAGTATTTTGAGTATTATTAATATTCTAAAATGCGTCTACAGATCATTTTCACGTACGTTTAACTTACAATTGCTATATGAAGATTGTGACATGTGAAATTATCTCAGATGAAATAAGACCGCATGGAAATTGCAATGAGCGGCCATCATGCGATAGCATTCAAATCAAGAATAAAGGCACATTTTTTTTATTAGTGAAAGTACAAAATGGGAATCTCGAATTGAAAAGCATTATTAATTAATCCATACAATCGGATTTTTTTTTCTGTCAAGGTTTCTCATATAAAAACGAAAATCTAAAAATTTCAGAGTGTTATTAAGTCTCCAGAGTGTTAATCCTGAAATTTAAATTTTATAACTTGTTCCAACACGAATTATTATTCATCTTGATTAAATTTAATTCATTTATTAACAATTTCATTTAGTTCCTAATACTTTAAAAATCAAATAAACTTATGAAATGATTCTTTTAATAATTTGAAAGCTACATGAAAAAAATATTAAAATGTTCTGCATATTAGTTCCAAATTATTTTAATTTTGTTCATTCAGTGATATTTGAAGTTGACATAGATGGTCCCAGAATTTAAATGAATGAGTGATGTGGGAGAGGATGATTGAATTTGGATGGTCATCAAGATATCATAATTTAAACTCCATTCAATATTTGGTCTGCAAAGTAGCAGCTTATAAATATGGCTTATGATATCAGCTTTTAGAGAAAGCGATACGTGTATTTAATTCCTTGTAATATTTACATTTAGATATCCTTCATTAAATATTTTAACAAATGTCTATCAGCTTTACGTTGTGTAAATACAAAATCTCAAATTTTGTTTGCTTACAATTTATTTAAAAGAAATTATGCCATAGTTGAAATCAGAGAAGAACTTTGATTGATTGTAATTTATTAAAATAATATCATCCAGTGACACTTATTGAGATGCGCCACGTGAATTTCTTATATAATAATAAAAGTTTTCCAGGCTGAACCACAAGCAATAACCACTCAGCGCGTTATCTAATCATCTGATTAGAAATAGCCCAAAGAGCGGTTATAAATTATTGAAAAAACAAAGCAAAAATAAATAAATAAATAAAATAATGTAATGACATGAAAGAACGTGACGCATTAGTTTTAAAAAAAAACAAATGAAGTATTCTATGCGAGAATACATAAAACGAAGTGACATTGAATCAAATGTCATACTTGAATCCGTACATTATATGTCAGTGTTATTAAAGAATTAAAAAAATGCTTTTGATTTAATAGGGCTTAAAGAAACGGGTGCCCAATTTGGATAATATGCTTTCCAATCTGAGACATCAGCTGCTTTTATTAAATCGATGATTCTTTTTTTGTTGTTGTTTTGTTATTTTTTCTACTTTAAACTGTGTTGCTGAAAAAATTATTCATGTTCTGAAGACGAACTACAAATATATATATATAGCTTTTTATATTATTAAAATTACTTCTACATAATTGTACATTAAAATATGTTCAGATAGTACATGAACGGAAATTTTCTCTATCCATTTTCTAGACTCTGTTTTAATGAATAAGCTCGATTTTCGTTTCAAAATTTGGAAGTGACGTAATATTCTTTGAGATCTTTATTCGATATTTACATTTTCAAAATCTATTCTATTCTAATTTAAGAGTTTATTATTTACGAATGTTATTTATTTTCCGAAAAATAAGAAATGTGTATTATAGATATATGAATCATTATATAGAATATTGTTACTAAACAGGTTCTAAAGATAATAACTGCATTCATATTTTCCGAATAGTTGCGTAATAATTTATTCTATTTTATTTTTCTCTGATCAGGTTTTGTGTTTACCCATTTTTTCCGTTGCATACGGATATTTAAATAGGCAGTGCTATAAAATTTTTGGGAAAAAAACTCAGTTATTAATCTAATGAACATTTTCTGAGTGTTGAGAGTATGGAAAGAAACGTTTTCTGGACATTTGCTTTAAAAACGATTACCTTATGTTCAAACGACTTATTTTTTAGTATCGATATTCATACTCAAAAAATAAATAATAATTTGCAGATTCCTTTCTATAAACATTAAAATATGTACAATAAATTAACTGTAAAATCATTTCTATTTTAATTTTAATCAACATTTCAGTTATGTGGAATCCCCATCTCATTTGGTACTTTCATTTCTTCAGCCAATTTAATACTTTAAAAGAACTAGAAATTGCGAATCGCCAGACACATTCGGCAGAAATCATTTTGATAACAAAGTGACATTTGAAAAGTGCTTTACAAACTAATAAATAGCATTTTAGGTTGATTTTCTAATGAATTTTCATACTTTTTTATATTATGAAAGTTAAAATGTAAAAAAAAAAAAAAAAAAAAAAAAAAAGAAGGGACGAAAATAATTAATCTTTGGTTTGTTTATGTAAAAACAAAACGACAATAATTCTATCTTAATTTAAAATGAAAAAGAGTACGCATTGTATGTTGTAACATGATTTGAAAAAATTGCTTCAATTTTTATTATAACATAGCAAAATATTCTATATTATCTGATTGTAATTGTAGTTGATAACATTAAGGATAAAATTTGTTTCTTAGTTTTAAAAAGATTTCACTGTTTTAAACGTAACGAAACTCTAGATATCTTAAATTGTTATTTGTAGTCTTAAGAGACAGCAAGTCGAGGGGAACATGACTAGGTTCTTAAAAAATTTCACATACGCTTTTTCATTAACTGTCTGAAAAAATTACCGTTTCAATTATTTAACCATTATTTGAGAGACAAAGTTTTCCATATTTGCCCGCGAAACGAATTTTATTATCATTATTTGATATATTTTTTGTATGTTTATTTATTTATTTATTTTTTTGCGCCTTAAAGAAATTACAAAGGAAAAAAAAGTTTAATTATGTCTGATTCAGTTTAGATTTTTTAATTTCATAAAAGCTCATGCAATTTTAATTAAAATATAACTTTAAAGTTGCGATAATTAATCTTCAAAGACATCTTATTGTTAATCCTTTGCACTCAAAAAAATAATTCGTTACAAAATTCTCCGCTGAATACAAAGACTTGCTTATTGCTCCTCCGAAAAATAAATGTATATAATTGTTTTAAGTTGAATTTCCCAGAAAAATTAATTTACATTTTCTTGCCATTGTGTAGGTATTTTTAAAATAAAAATTTAAAAAATAAATAAACAAAACGTCACTAAATGATAAATGATAACGTCCCGATAAACTAAATGATAATGATGAGTCATAAGAATAAATGATACATCACCTTGAAAGGTGCCTGAGAGGACCTACTGAGTGCAAAGAGCAAATATCTTGAATGAGCTGCTTAATTTTAGCTTTTTTCAGCTTCCAAATAAACAAACTAATTCAAATTTATGATTTTATAATATAATTTACTTTAAATTAAAATAATTAAAATAAATTAAAAGATGATGACGTATAGTTATCTTTTACATGCTATTTTTATCTTTAATCATATCAATATATAACATTGCATTAAAAGAATCCTTAACAGGTGGCGCAACTCTCTATTGGAAAACAAATTCTTACTATACTGGAAAGTGTCGGAAGGATGAATCCCCCCCCCCGCCCTCAAAAAATCATCCCACCCTTTTTACAAATTTGAAGTTTCAAAGAAAGATGAGAATTTAAAAAAAATAAGAAGAAGAAGAATATTTATTTTAATCTTCTGATAGCAGATTTTTTTATTTTATTATTAACATATGACAGGAATTTAAATAAATGTTATAAATCAATTTTTTTTTTTTAAATATTTCTTGTGACCTATTTTAAAACGTTTTATAAGCATCAATGCTTATTATACAAATGAAAAGTTTTTTTTATTTGTACTATTTATTTACATAACGTCTTCTATAAGGAAATGAATTGCATTTTTCACAATTATGGCTTCGTGCTTATTAACTAAATAGATTTTTTAAGGATATTTTGTGAACATATTCTGTGTTTGAAATTAAAAAAAAGAGCATTCACACACACATTAAGCATGATAATTGGGTCACAAAACTAAAAATTAGAATAAAGAAACCAGCAACCATATTACATGTTAAATTTTAAAAACATTCACACATTTCATATCTATAAACGAAAACATAAATCTCTTGTTTAAACTTTCTTTGATGAGAAGGCTGACATAAAATCTATGAAAATTTATCAAATTAAACACAAGTGTGTGTGGGGGGGGGGGTATGTGTACTGCGGCATAAAAACCGGAAAGAATGACATGGAATGAATTTTGACACCACACAGAAATGGAGACTTCATTCAATGAAGGATATTGTGAACATATTTCAGTTCTGGATAGCTTTCCCATTTACTTCAAAAGAACTCTTTTACCCAAGACGGTGACTCTCATCCCACAAGTGAAAATAAGTTGAAGACATAGTTATATATTCTCTTGGAATTAAAGTTTTATCTAAAAAATGCCCGATTAAGAAACGTATTTTTTTCAATGTAAACACCCTGTATTAAATCTTTTATAATAGGAAAGCTCTGTTGATCAGTGTTTGATTTAATGCTACATTGCATTTGTCATAATGGTGATTATAATCTGTGCAAAGGCAGAATTTACAAAGAACATGATATTTCCATACGATTATAACTTATTCCACTAAAACAGTTGATTTAGTTTTCCCCTCGTAATCAGGGGAAATGCATGTTAAAATAGCATAAAAAGAAAAAGGAAAGAGTGACGATCGCTTTACTCCCTGATCCGCTATCACTCCCGACCATCGATGCAGCGATCCGTGCTACCCCACGCCGGTGCCGGCGTCGGTGTGGTTGCCGGCGAAACAGGGGAAGGGCGCCGCAAGGGCTGTCTGGCCCCTTCCGGCGCTTTCGGTCGACTGTGGAGGACTATTTTTTAT
>JAPMOR010054673.1:134225-166888 GCA_026543865.1 Argiope aurantia | reverse complement strand
AGGAGAAATTGAGTAAAATAAAACTCGAACCGAATTTTTTAGCGATGAGCGTTATGTGCTGAAATATAAGTATAATAAAAGTAATATATGATAAAATTTATAACGTAAATGCGAATATCAACACAAGAATTCCCAGAAAACGAAAAAGTGGACTGTTTTGCTCATTATTATTAGTATAATAAATATTAAATAATGGTTTTATGTATCAGAAATTTAATATAATCTCTTTTCTCACATATTCAAACCATAACTTTCCAAGTGTTTCTCCCAGTGTATTATATTTTTTAGAAATAACAGAAAGATAATGAAAATAATATTGCATTTTCACTTATGCATTCGCTTACTTTTCACAAATAAAATACATTCCTATGCAAAGATTCCGACTATGAAAAGGATAGAATTATTTGAACCAAACAATCATCAGATTCATCCGGAAATGGTTCCCATCCACCTGACAGTTTCATCTCAAAATGTAAAAACAAATACAAACAGATCATTTTCCGATGAACACATCTCATAAAGTCACGAAAAGTTGCAATCGTAAATTGCTGCTCGCATATTTTTACCAGATTTGGGACAAAAATTAAAATGAGCTTGGTGAATAAATGACCGTTGAATTCTGGATTAAATATACGTTCCAAAGGCTTTTGAAATTAATATTTACATATTTTCAAAATTTCATAGCAATATATTAATTTGATATATTTACATGATCTTTGCTTAGAAATCGTTAAAAAAATATGGCAACGCCTTACGTCACTGTGACAATGGATGTCATTCGACTGATTAGGGTTTTTCCATGTTCAGACTTTCGACACATAAACCTGAAAAGCAAATTCTGATTTAAAATACCACATAACAGGAATCGAATCATACTTTCAGCGAATTCAAAATTCAGGAGTAAGATATTGAGGGCCCTATGATAGAGATAATTTATTTTTCTAAGGAACAAAACAGATGTGAGAAATTGTAAGAATGACCGAGATTATTTATTAGCAAAATATTCATCAAAGAAAGAAAATGTTGAAATCTAGAAGACAAAAATGCAATTATTAAATTCACTATTATTAAGGAATAGGGGAAATGGCATAAAGGAGAAGATATAATGTATTTAAAAATTTGATTTTTTTGATTAAAAAAATTAAAAAGTGAATTTTAAAGCTCAGCAGTTTGAAAAGAACATCATCATAGACAAGCATCAAGCATTAAATCAATTTGGATGTAATTGAAATGCAGATTTATTTTCTTTTATATTGTCATACCAAAACTATTAAGAGTTGAATTCTGACTAAGTACGAAAGTGTTTATGAAGTTAATACATAGTTATAAAGCTAATGTGTAGAATTAAATAATTTTCTACCTTTAAATTCATTCAGCGTCGCAGTTTTGAGGGAATCGATGTTTTCTCTATTATCTTGAAGAGTGTTTGTTCTATTGAGAATATTATTTTTACTTTTGATTCAAGTTTTCAAAACTAAATATGACGAAAAAGGAGACAAAAATCCATGTCCATGTTACTCCACCGGTTTAATTTATTTTAAAATATTAAAACCAGACATGGCAATTTTACTTTGGTATATTATCCAAATAAAAAAAAGAAAACACCACTTTTTTACTTTAAGCACAATTAACTTAGCAGCAAGTCAATTTTCAGTAATTGTTCGGTTTAAAATTATTATTAGGATTATTTTAAGTTGAAACAGATTTGAATTTGGAGAAAATATCATATTTTGATCAAGGAAGCGTTAGTTAGCAATATGAGATGCAAATACTTATAAGTGTGTTATAACATAAAATTTTCTTATTCTGATTGAAATTTGATAAATTACACAATGCGTTGGCCGCACAGATGTTGCTTCTCATCATCTAATGATCATTGCACGATTTTGAGATAATTTTCCGTTTTCTGTTGTATTTTACTCTCAAATACTTATATTTAAAGCAATTAAGGGAAGAAAAGGAACTTAGAATTAAAGTGAAAAATAATTAAGTGATGAAAAAGGATTTTTAATTTTTACTCCAGGAGACTCTTAACTTATCAATATCTGGAATCGAACTTTTCACATTCATTTTAACTATCTTCTACAAAAGAAATTTTTATTCAATGGAATATGCATTTCTTTATTTTGCCTTCAATAGCTACTTTTGGACTTCTTTTTTTTTGTTCTCACTGTTTTCTGTTGTTTTTTTTTTTTTTTTTGCCACATATATAAAAAATAAATGCTGCATTAAGTATTATTATTATTAGTAGTAATAATAATAGAATAAAATGTCGACGCTAAAAATTTCTAACATATTCATCTTAATTTAATGATTCATCAAAATTCATTTTGATTTATTGCATTAGTGCTGAGTAATTATTTGTCTATGCAAAGTGCTTTCACAAAAATGGCCTAATTGATATCTTCCTCCTTTGCAAATTGAATTAGTTCTGGAGAAGCTCCCAAATAGATCTATGTAAGCACATCAATATAGAAAACGGCACGATATTCGGTGTTGAGTGCCCTAGGAAGATCGATGTGGTGGGCATCACGGGAACAGATAGCGACGTCACGTTGACGGATGCGGCTTCTAGTGACCCCGCCCACTGACGTCATCTGTCACGTCGTTGGTCAGAGACAAATGACGTTGCCGCATAATAATGAATGGGAAGGCGGCCATCTTGGAAGGAGAGCGGCCATTTTGATGGATTAAAGCCAGGCTCTTGGCCGTAATTTAGACGTCATTTATTCGCTTTACAGAAATTAGATAAGGTTATCCCGCGCCGCAATGTATGCTCGAGCCGATTCGGAAAACTTCACAAAAAAATATGTCAGAAATAAAAGAAACGGGGAGGACAATAATGGGCAAAACAAAGAAATCTTTTGTGGGTGAATACATGTTCAGATTAACCATTTTCCCATGAAGGCTTTTCAAGCTAGATGCGTGTTTTAAGTTTTTTTTTCCGCCATTATTTTTAACTTCTATTTGTGGCATTGAAAAGATGGTCGTTAATTTAATTCACACTTCAGAAAGTCGTGCGACATATGTTTAGAAAAAAAAAAAAAAATGAAAGTCTCTTCTCAGAAATTTTGCAGAGATTTTAAAGTAGCGAAATACAGCGGAAGAAAACTGAAGGCAATTTCTTAAAAAAAAAAAAAAAAAAAAAAACGAACATTACAAAAATAGTTATTTGTTTTCAATTCATGTTCTTCGGTTTCTTATTTTTCTTTCATTTTATTTTATTTTTCCTTTTTAATCATCATATATTTAAATGCATTACAAGAATAATTGGTAAAGAAAAATTCTAATGGATAAAAAGAGAGATGGAATGGAAGAAATCTATTTTTGTAATATTGTACGTATTTCTATAGATATATTGAAGTTATGTCAGAGGTACTCTGGTATAATAATATGCATTGTGGTATTTAATTTGATTAAAAAATTGATATTACGATGCATGCATTGAATATTTTTAATTCAAACATGATACTTGGGTTTTAAGGAATGCCAGTTTACAGCACCATTTTTGAAGTTTTCTATATATTTAAATTAATTGGCTTTTATGAAATTAATTCGGTACCTCAATCAAAAATCTGATAGAAAAAGATAATATTGCAATTTTATATCAGCCAACATGGAAAAGTGCAAAAATTCGACTCAGCAGGTATATTTTGCTCCACCTGAATTCTTGACCAGATTTAAATCTTCACTGACTTAGATGTATTTATCCAATGTATTCACTTGATTTTTAATTATTGATTTTCTGGCGAATATTTGATGATTGACTTTTAGGAAGGGGTTGAAGGGTTTTTTATTTTCGAGGTAGCACATCCTGTTGCACAATATTATACATTATTGTGCGATATTATATTATATCTTTTACTATTAAAAATATTGTAAATATTGTTTAATATCATACAGCAGTTTACAACAGGTGTGTGCCAATAGGATTATTTTTTTTATATTTATTGTGTATTATAAGGCACTGAAAAATTCTTGCACTGCATAATTATTGTGATGTAATGTTTCGAATTTGTTATACATAAAAGGGATGTCTAGATTTTTTAAGTAATTTTAATTTAAAAAAAAAGAGAAAGTCCAAAGAAACTGGATTTTTTTTTGTTCTATTTGCAATTAGTTTCAAGTTTTCTTTAAAAAAAAAAACCTTAATAATATATTTTAAACTTTTAAATAATTTTTAACATTTAAAAATTTATTATAAAAAAAGTGGAAACTGTATAAATTTGAAATAACATAGATATCTTATTATTTTCTGATCGTCACTATTATAAAATATAAAATTTATATTTATACTTTTGTTTAAATAAACGAATAAAAAATTTTGAAAACGTCTATATTAAAAGTACATTTGATGCTGCAAATAAATAAAATTTGAAGAATATCCAGAAAATTTAATGCAATATAATAATATTTTTTTTCAGGAGTTATCGTTTGATTCTTTTTGCATTACCGCAGTTCAGCAGCTGTTTCTTTGCTAGTACTAGACCTTCGCGCGGAAGCAAATTCGCAGGGGTGTGAGATCCATATTTGGGGGAAAATAGTGTATGTATTGCAATTAGATAAAATAGAAGGAATATTTTTAAAAAATATTTTTAAAAACATTAATTAAATATTTTTCTGAACTTTAGGAAGAGAGAAATCAAAAGTTCCCGCCTCTGAGAGACAAACTTCCCTTTATAGAAGCCCCTAAAAATTGGAAAAACAGTGAAACGTTTAAATCTTAGTTATAAAACAAGTGGCAACTATGATTTTTCGTAAATACAAGCAATAAATTATTCTATAGATTAATACATTAGGTTAAAACTTATCCCTGACAGAGTTTTTCTAAAATAATACATACAACATAGAAATACAAGTTAAATATGAAATTCTTTCTATAATAATTGTTACTTCTTTAAGTGCGCCAGATAAAGATTTAATTGAATTTAATATGAAATGTGAAAATATAAATACTATTTTGATAAATATTCGGAAAACTGTACTGTTTACGCCTTGTTTTGTAAGTGATACTGTTTAAAACTTATGCTGTCTAGCCTTAAAAAAAATCCTTGCATTTCATTTTGGAAGAGAAAACATGTAAGAAAGTTTAAAATCATAACTTTCTAAACAGTAAGTAAAAAATAACTTCCTGTTAATGTAAAGTTTGAATTCATAACTATTGTAAATGTGAAAAAAACACTAAATTGCATCTCATTATAACGCTTTTATTTTAAAATATCGTATTCATTATTTTTATCTTTCTAAGTAATGTAATTGCTTGGCTTCACTGTATAATATAATGATCTTTTCCGACGACACGATCACTAGATATTAGATTATAATTTGACCTCACTAGATCTTGCCTTTTTATAATGCAACGCAAATTATGAAGCAGTGGAAGGGAATGTTATTGAATGCCATCATTAGATTAAGAGATTTTCGATTCTTCTTCTGTTCATCTTGTAACTTAGATCGGTTGATATCTTAAGAAAAAGCAATGGCACAGTCTGAAGAATCAATTCTCCATGCGCTATCACGAAAAGAGTATGGAAAAATGATGTAGGAACACTTTACAACTCTAAAGCCAGTTTCTGTAATAATAATAGACATAATAGGCATTTCATACCCAGATGATTGCTTTCCTCTGCAATTTTGACATCAATCCCCCGTTACTGATAGTAAGGAAAAATATTTAAATAGTTATAAAGATGAAAAAATAATTTATCACAAAGTCAATTCAATCAACAAAGGAAAACATCGCAATCATGGCTATAGTACTTTTAATCAGTAATATTAGCATGAAACCTTATTCAAGTAAGTGTTAGAGGAAAACTTCAAATGTTTTTGCAACATTTCCTACACCAGGTCTTGTAAATTATTCTTCCAAAATATGGGAACAACAACTGAGCAATTCTGAAACTATGCTGTGCAGTTTCTTCACAATTAGCAGTTTAAAAATGGAAAGCGTGGTTTGGCTTTAACTAAAATTTAATTGGTTTTAAAAAAACTAATGAAATGTTTAGAAACGATAGATAAGGAGGTGGTATATATGATTGCTTTCTTAGTAGGTGGTTTTGTGGCTGCGAGGCAAAGAAAAATCAAAGCAGCATGCTCTGAGTCAGTAGCAATAAGCATATTGAATTAAGAATTTGATGAAATATATAGCGAGGAATCAAAGTAATATTGGGACGATGCTTGATTTTATTGATATCTACGATCTGTTCTCACTGGTGTCTGGTTCAGTTGCATAAGACGATGACAAATCTTTGCATAGGATGGTAATCTCAACTCTAAAATTTGGCTTCCTCAAGCTAAAAAGAGGTGATAGGGCTAATGCAATGTCTTTTTTTTTAGTCAGATCAGTTAGTGTACTCCGCTAAATACAGGTCTGCTAAACTGGAAATATGCGATTCATCATCGAGTAAACGAATATGTGTGTGTGTGTGTGTGTGTAACATATTTTTGGTTGAAGCAGAGTGCAGGTGTTTGAAGACATTGAAGAAACAATTGTATTTTTAATTTCGTTTTTTTTTCTATTCCGAGTGGCAGGCATGATTTTTTACAAGAAGACGCAGCGCGGCACATAAGCAGAAGTAAGAAGGAAGGAAGGAAGGAAGGAAGGGCGAAAACAAGGCCAAAACAAATGATCACTAGTCTTATATAAGCTAGGATTTCTGGCCACGGGCCAATTCAATACACGTGGTGACCTTTGACACCTTTTCAAGGGCACCGAAGGATCACTTTCCTTTGATACGTAGTACTGATGGCGCATTAGTTTTACAAAGGAATTAATTAACTGAAAGTGGAATTGGATCACGAAATAAGAGAATATTTTAGAATGAAGTTACGATAGGCTAAATTAAGATGAAGTTTTGGAAATTAATTTGGATTAAATTAAGAGTTTAAAATATCATTACATATATATATTAGACAATATTAATAAAACCAAGTTAATAGGAAAAAGTAAAAAAATTAAACCAAATAAAATAAGAATCCGGCCTGAAGACTTTCTCAAGTTCACCCTCAGGCAGGGATTCAAAAAAAGGGATTTTTTCTGTGAGGAAAAACAGACTAAAATGTTCAATAGTATTGATTCCTCGTGACCCGAAAATCCGAACATATATAATATTATTTTTAGAAAATTACTGCAATAAAAATAATTTTATTTAATTTACAATTACTTAATTAGCCAAGTGAAAAGTGGTAATTTTTTTTAATTTTGAAACATAATATAGATATATAGAGAAACATTTTGATAGATTTGAATATTGAACACATATTTATTATTTCCAATCAAACAGCAAATTTTAAATTTGTATTTTACACTTTTCAAACTTCTATATAGTTTACGAAGCGATTCGTTATGATTATGCATGTTTGATGTGTTTGAAAAAGTGTTCATCAGTGCCACTGAAAATTGAGAAAATTTTTAGTCTAATATACATCGTAATAAAAGTACATGTCTTCAAAAATCCTCGTTAGTGCTTATTAACCTGGAAGCTTTCCTACAATTTCAATCTCATTATTACTTTCTTGTATAAGAAATATACAAACAGGAAATCGTAAAAAGATATGCATTCGAGATTGTGACTAATTTCCACTTTCCAGACCCCCAGTGTTTAAAAAACACGTATTTGGAATTATGTTTGTTTGTAATTAGTACTCTAAAATACTTTGAATTAGACGTACGAAATTTGGTACGTGGTCATTCATCATATTGCAGAAATCTAATGTATTGTGTTCGAAATCCATTCAGAAGAAGTCTACCCCTCTGGCTGTCTGAACATAAGTTAACAAGATAGCTACATAATGAAGAGAGCTAGATGGATAAATTTTGTTATACAGATTTAACGCCTAAAGGATAGAATTGCATCAAATTTGGAACTAAATCCATCAGGAGTTAACAAGCATTTGTAAACGCTATAACGGAGAAACGCAATGACAAATGTACGACATTGCTGTGAATAGTTGCTTGTGATTTTATGTCTACAATTGTAAATTTTGTAAAATTTTCTTTTCAATCGGTCGAAAAAAAGATATCTAAAATGTATATTCTTTCTTTCTGGTGTTTGTGTGTTCCATTTGCCCAAAAAAAAGAAAAGAGGGGAAAAAACACACAAGTAGCTATTATTCATCAGTGATATACTATTAATAATAAAGCAGTACATTTCTTGGACATTAGGCGAGAAAGTTTTGGGACACCCCTCCTGATGTTATTATTAGCAGTTTTATTTTAAATTACAAGAATAGAGCCCACTGTGTTTAATACACGCTTAGAATTCGACTAGATTCATGCTAAAATATTAAACCATTCCCACATTCGTATTTTCGACATATTCCTCCCTCACTCCATCAACTCGTAAATGAACTTGTGGGCCACCCTTTCGATTATTTATGAAATTAATTAATCGTGTGCCCTGTACCATGGAAGACCCCACCCTCCATCCCATCAGACGAGAGAGCCCTTGTCTCCAAAACTTTTCTTTTCCGCTGGCAACTCGCAAAATTCTCGTTGACGGATGATCCTGTCGGGTGGAGTCCGAATTTCACGGATCGTCTGCAGATAAGCATCTTCGACGACCCCCAACATCCCTCTCCGAGAGCAGAGGGAGATGTGTGAAATATTCGCGAAGTAGGTAAGGTGTGGTATGCTATGCAGTTCGCTATACAGTTCGGAATATGGATTGTTTATGACACGCCGATACCTGATACTCAAAACAAAAGATCATTTGTCAGCAAAAAAGAAAAGTTGCGTGTGACAATGGGCAGTTTGTGTCACACGCGAGATATCGTTTGGGATTCTGTCTTGGAAGGATGATTGCTTTTTTTTTATATACGTAAGGTTATTTGAAACAATTCATGAGATTTCATATTTTATGAAGTAAGAAATGAGTGAAGCATCAATAATAAATAACTGTACGGAATTATGTTTTTATCAGGTGAAGGATTCTTATATAATGTTTTGGAAAAAGAGGACTTCAGTGCCTTTTTAAGCACAAAAATAGATATTTCAGCTTATGATAAAAATTTAGTATACATTTTTATGCTATTTTTAAGTCTATTTTTATACTGAAATTATAATAGAATCAATTTTTATGCTAAGCATTTTCAAAAATATACTTCCATCCTCTTAATTTTTTATTTTTATTCATAATTTGCACTTAAACCATAATAATGCTTTCAAAGCACTTCTCTTCATTGACACACATTTTAGAAAGTAAACAAATCTCATACCAAAATCAAACGATTTCTCACAACATGGAACAAAATTTCTCACGATTCGAGCAATAATGCGCAGACGCGAGTTGAAAATTCCCCCTGATAACAATAACACCCCTCTCACTTCTCAATAAGGAATAAAAGGGCTTTCGTTTAAAATGCGAAGTGCTGAAATAACAAGTTCGCTCAATGCTATCGCTTACCCTTTAATTCGTAGGCCGCGGGTCGTTGTTGACATTTCTGCTCTATGCATGAATGAAACGAGTTGGAAAAGGGGTCTTTGGCGGTTTCTTTTTACCCACTTCGTACCTGCCGCTAGAAGGGGTGTGAAGTGGAGTGGGCAATCCCTCTATCGACACCCTTTTTTTTAATTCATTCTTTTGAAGAGATCCAGCTAATCGCAGAACTCCAGGCCTCTTTAGCACGTGCTAGAGTTATCGTAGCTAATCTGAATTCAAGGATACTTCGAACTCTGGTCCGATTATTCTTTGCCCGGAGTGCTCGATTTAGGACATGACTGGTGGTTCACAGGGAATTTTCCCGTTTGATGAAGTTTTGAGGGTTTTATTGTAAGGAATAGCAAGTTTTCTCATTCTTTGCGTTTAATTTAGCACTTCAACGTAAGATATGCTTCGTTGACAGATTAATTGTGGCGAGTCTAAAATTTAGTAGGAACAAGAAAGAAGACGTATCATTGCATCCATTCAAATAATTTTCAAAATGATATTAATTTATTTAAAAGCAGGTAATATGTTTTAAAACGAACCTAATTATAAATATCATTATATATAACAACACAAGGCATTTCAAAGAGAACAGTTGATTATACTTTCCTTGAATTCTGAGATATACAGTAACACATATCGAACCACTCGCCTATCGTTCGACCTTTCTTAGTTTTCAATACACTGGCAACTTCAGTTACTATTGGCAGCAATTAACTACTTGCGGTGAAAACAAGTGCCGCGCACGTTGAGACGCTTTTGTTACAGAATTATCAATGACGTGCTACGGAACTCGGCAGAAAATTGTCACCGAAATAAAAATGATTTTCGTGAGCCATCGACTGAGATTGTTTGCCGAAACATAGTTTACAGAAGCTCTGTCTTGGTCGAAAATTAATTCATTTAGAATATATAAATCTTTTATCCCATTCCTGTAAGGTATTGAAAATGTTGTCTGGTCTCACTGAGAGCTGCAGTGTGCTCTTTCGGCACGTGTATCTGTGAAACTTTTGCCAACGCATGTGGTTAAAGTAGAAAAAAAAAAAAGAAAAGAAAAAAGGATGCATTTTTCTGAAAGACTAATATAACACTTTCATTGTTGTTGACATAATAAGTGGAGACTGCAGTGCAGAAAATAAATGAACAAATTACTACATTTTAGTAATTTATTTACTCATTTGTTTTGTTTAATAAAATAAAAAACAGAAATTTATAATAAGAAAATTCAACCTGGGATTTTTGTCTTTTTAACAATTAATAACAAAAGAGCTATTTTCATCGAAGCAAAATTTAATCTCTGCTATTACATGGTCAGGTGGCCCAGTGGTTGATTTTTCTTTGGGATTAGATATTCACTTATTCGAAATCCATTCCCTCGAAATTTTACCAACAATGAAGTAGTTTAAATTGTTCACGATTCATACATCTTCCCAATGGTAAGTTGTAGAAGTTTGTGTATTTGTAAACTATCTTGGATGTCTTCTTCGTCATTTGATGATTTAAAAAAAAATTAGAAATAGACCTTAAATTTGCCCTCTGGTAATTGCAAAACTGGAGATTAGTCTATCTGAAACGAAAAGAAATTTTGTTCGTCTTGATATTTATAAACAATTTTTATCTATTCTCCTAGTAGTTCTATATTACGCATCGATAAACCGCTTTTGGAACATAAAGGTATATCTTCCTTTCTTATTCTTTATTTATTGTAATTCATTTGTTGCAAACCTGTATGAGAGTTTGATGCCAAATTAACTCGCCTATCTACACGGTACACTCGTTTTATTCAAGCGCATCTCATTTTTGGTGAGAGAGCACCAGTGTGTCCCGTTTGTCATGTTGCTTTAAGTGGGCATCACATTATGATTGATTGCATTGGTGGTCCGTCTTTTAAATCTAATCTTGACTACTATTTCCATTTACCATCTATAACATTACAAGATTTGGCAGGAAAAAAATGTCACTAAGATATTTTTAACCTTTTAAAAGCTAATCATATATGTTTGCATTTAACTTTTATTTATTTTTGTTTCTTTTGAACTATTATGTCTTTTATTTGCGTTTTAATCATGTTTTACAAACACCGCTGATTTCGTTTTTAAAAAAAATGTTTCTAATATCACTGGTTTTATATTTTAACATGTGATAGGCTCAATTTAGACATGTTGCCCCAAAAAAAACCAAAAAAAAAATCAACCATTTGATGTGATTCTAGTAGATTGCTTTCCGCGAATATGTTATAGTAGCTTGATTGGCTAACCTTGATAAATCAACCAAACATTGTTCACGAAAAACTGAGTTTATTGAAGATTTATTTTTAGAATTATATTTTTTGTCTTCATTCTAGCAAATACAGACAAATCTTGGTTCTATTTTTAATACAATCATGCAGTATGTAACTTTCCTTTGTTGTCTCTGTATGAGACTGATTGATGGAGCTTTATATGGACTATAAAATCTATTGAATAATTCCGTTTCCATCCTTTGTTATTTTAAAAGAATTAAGTATATGGGAAGAAGTTTTTACAGACTTCTGCCGTGACTCACTCGGTTTATGACGAAATATAAATTAATCTGTTAATTTGTTTCAAATGAAACATTAATCGATACAGTTGACCGATAATGTTGTGATTGATATTCCAGCAATATTCAAGTATAAGAGTACAGCGCACCAAATATGTAGATTTTTCAATAGATCCGTTCATTCTCCGGCCTGTGCCTATAGGAATATAATTGAAAAACGCAGATAGCTAAACGGATAGATAAGTCTAGAGTTTCCCCATTAGAATTGCAAATCTGTGTCAAATCTCGGATCCAATTTTTCAAAGGACTGACCTCTGTCGGTCTGTTTATTCGTATACAACACAGATAATTTAAAAACGTAACAACCTAAAAAAATAAAATTTGGCATGCAGTTTTGTCGCCAACATTTCAAAATTTGAATTAAATTTCGGGCCTAATCAGGGGAAAGGAATCCTAAATCCTATTTATTTAAGTCCATTGTATTGTGAGACACACTATGTGTGGTATTGTAGTAGTGTGAGAAAAAGTCGGAGGACTCTCGCTTTACATTTCCGAATCAATCATGTTTTTAAACGAATTGAACTTCTAATATTATTTTGCGTTTCTTTGAAGTCACTTCATCTTCAGAGAGCGCTATTAATTTAGCGGGGTTTTTTTTCATTTTAATTAAGACTTTCAGATGGTGCAATTAAATTTTCTTCTGACTTATTAATTTCGTGCCAAAAAAACCATCGCTAGAATATTATTTGGTCTTTTGAACATCTTTATTTATCTCACTCTTCTAATACCCAGTTTATGTTAATTCTTTAGTGACCTTTTGTGTGCTTTATAACCGAACTCTTACGAATCGTAAGGGAAGAAATAATCTCAAAGTATCTGTAAATACATTGTAAATATTAGAATACAATTTTAAAATTCTGTTTCATTATATTCATTGATTCATTATATTCATTGATTCACTGCTTCATTATATTCATTGATTCATTATATTCATTGATTCACTGCTTCATTATATTCATTTTATCACGCAAAGAACAGCTTACAGAATGTTCCAGTAATGTGATCGAATTAATTGAAACTGTTTGTTTGCTACTTTCAACTACTGAAATGCATCATAAATAAACGACATTTATACACTTGGAGGCAAACAAAAAGTAAATAAAATGCATTTCTACATTTTTAAGAAAATTTAAGCCAAAAAATAGTAAATTTAATCGATGGAAATTCACTAAAATCAGCAGCAACTTATATGTAAGAAGTAGACGATAGGGATGTAAAATAGATTTGTATACTATTGTTCTCAATAAATGTGTTCTATATTTTTTAGTGATGCATCCTTTAGTGTCTTGGTTGACTTAGGAATAGAAACGATGCAACTTCGTAACTCTTTGTTCTAAAAAATGACCAACGTATATATGAATCCGTGTATAAATAATAAATCCGTCGGAATTAAACAACGCTGGATGAGCGTGATGTAAAAATTTGAAGAATCGAGTGTTGGTTCAGTTGTCGTTCTTGACATCTGATCATGGTTCAAGGTCCATTTTCTGCAAGAGCTTTATTGTAAATTCAAATGGGGCGCAAGTTAAACTGCCTAACAATTTGTACTTCAAGTAATAAAAAGTATGTTACTTTAAAATATCTAGATGCAAATAATAATGATGATATCTTTTTTACTGTTGCATTTCTAATGTAAAGAAGGTGAAGATCGTGGTAAAATGTCAATGTAAACAATCGTTCAGTTTTTGATATAAGTTATTTTTCTTTGAATGAATTATTTGAATTATTTTAATGCCATTTGATTGTATTGTACTATTAGTATAAAATTTTATTTTAATATAATCAATATTATTTTGCTATTTTAAAAAGATAACGCAAAAGTCTCATCTTGTCCCAGTATTGGGCAATATTTTAACCCCAGGCCAAAATGATAATCCTAATGAAAGCTAAATATATATTGTTTCTTCAAAGATATGAGATGAGATGTATTATAGAAGTTTTCTGGAATAGTTTGTACTGAAGGGATTACTGTGTTTATAACTTTAGGTTATCATAAATTAACATAGCATAAAATTACGGGGCATTTTTACTATAGGCGATTAAACACAAAGTTTCGTTTTAAATTTGAGCATGCCTTGTGCCACTATGTGTAGCGTGAAACATTCTTTCCTGATGGAATTTCAAAATAGATTTCACAATATGAAGCACCTGTACTGCACTTCAGCAACAAATTTGAACTCGTGTCATGACTGCCAGGATACAAATTTAGTTTCTTAATAACAACACATTTTTACGTTCCAAACCTCTTGCTTTTGCTGTTTTAAATACTCATGTTAAGCTTTATATGTTTCCTTTAGAACAAGTATGTCTTCGAAAAGCGATAAAATTACTAGCAGGTCTATGCGACTTAAAAGATGATCTGAAACAGTTAGTTCAAGAAAATCGCATAAAAGAGTATTCTTTCTATTGTCACTAAACCCAAATAAAAAGCATTCGATTCTATATGACGAGGTTTCCAATTTTCCCTGGTCATTTATTTGGTCATCTTAAACGTATTGGGAGTATTAAAATGGCTATATTTTTTGGTATGATCAACATAAACATTATATAAATAAGTAATATTTATAAAAAGTGTATTGACTCAGTTAGTCATATATAACAAAGAATAGCCAAATATATTATTCCCGGTTATTCCCCAAGATCTTATGTTGCAGACATTGCAACACATTGATCAAGATACACAAACATTAATCAATAAATCAGGGCTTCATTTTGCTAGTTTTTAATGTCAGCAGTGTGAAGTAGTATCAGTATTCATAGGATGGTGAAGTTTAAGTAATATTAGCATAAATTAAATCTTTCTTTATCTTGCCCATTTTGTTTTTTCCCAGCTTAAATTTTTTAATATAACAAACATTATCGAAATCTTTAATTTTAACCTGCTTGATGACAGGTCTGCTGCATTATATGCACTTGATAGTATTTGAAATCGAATCAATAATTTGAAAAGTGTTTATGTAAGATTTTTAAGGATTAAAATAAATGCTCCAGAAAGGTTAAAAGGAACAGTCAGGTTTTTTTAAATCGACTGTTAATAATTTTATGTTCTATAAATCTAGTTGTCCAAATGATAATAATAATAATAATAATAATAATTAAAAAATAAAATAAAAAAACTTAAAAAAATAACATGTTTTATTAAATGCGGTATAATTTCTATGAAGGATGTTGCTGGAAAGGAATTTTATGAAAGTTCCAGTTATTTTTACTATATTCATTTTTAATGATTTAAAACTTTGCTAAAATCATAAATGTTAATGAATATGCAAACAGCAAAATAAAATAAAATATTTTCCCCTATTAGTATATTTTATAACAAATAGGTTAATGAATGACTTGTAGAAATTTTCCTTTTCTTTTATACATTTTATAATAATCTTTTTGTTTAGATGGTTTATATGCCATCTGGAAATCTCACCAAAATCATGACTTTAACTTAAAATTAAGTTTCTCACTTACCAGTGCTGCAGTTTTATATGTCTATAAACCAAAATCAAATGAAGTCAATTCTTTTTACATTACCACAAGATCTCAAATTCGTTTTCTTTCATTAAATCACAATCTGCTCTTAAATAAGATTAGAGGAAATGGATTCTCCCAACATTTAGTACCTCATTACCAACCAAAGCAGAACCGGAAGAGGCGAAAAGCAACTACTAAAGAAAAAAAATAGGGTAACAAATTAGAGATAAAATAAACAGAAAGGAAGAGATAGAGGAAAAAAAACAACTCAACTCATCCCAATGAATGAAGAAAAGAGGAGGGAAGGGAGAGGGCTTATCTAGGGGCGCTTTTCATGCAAACTTATCACCCCTCGATAGTCTCCAAAAAAAAAAAAAAAAAGGAAAGATAATCGGTCAGCCATTTTTCCTCCTCATCCTTCTCTCTCCTCCGGTATGTTCCTTCCGCATTTTCATCCTCCTCCTCTTCGGATGCGGAAGAGATGCAGGTGACGTCACTCTACAGTGATTGGTGGATTTCGGGAGAAGATCCGCCCTTCTTTCTCTTCTCACTTCCTCTTCAAAGCTTGAAAAAGCTGGAAAAGTAGTGGAGGGAGGGGAGGGGAGGTTAGATAATGCGGAACAGCCCCAAGATGTGCATCTCCCTTCGAGATAGAACAAGCAGATTTTGGTCCACCCCTCATCGATCTGGTAAGACGCTGTAGCCGCCATTAAAAATATTGCACCCGATAAACATATTATATTCGCAGCAGACGAATAAAAACCTCGCACCCCAAGTCTATCTGTCAGAAGGATTGGGTAAGGGGGTCTTTCTCCCTTAAAATCTCTTCCTCTCGCGCTCGCAAAGATTTACAGCTTAGTCGGTCCCCGAGCCGAGTGATAAGCCACTATCTACTAGGTAAGATTAGGCTTGGATTTATTTTTTGAAATGCGAATTCCTCCGGCTTGTAGATCTTCACTCTAGTGCGCATGTGTGTGTACTGGTTTCCTAACAGTGGCGCTTGCGTGGAATTTCGTCCTCTTAAGTTCTGGAAAGTGGAATTGTTTTATCGCTTAAATATTCTGGGTAGGCGAAATACAGTTTTGGCTGCATTCAAATGTCCATTCTATTTTGCCTGAGTTACATTGAAAGACGAGAAAAATTAATAAGTACGATTAGAGTACCTTTGTTCACATTAAATATAACTAACTCGAATTTTAAGGAATCTTTATTTCTTAAATTTTTCCACAAAGCGTTTGTTTGTACAGGTCTTCTAAGTGGTTCCCTTACGATCTTTTATTCTGCTTTTCAGACAGAGAAATAGTGTGAACTTCTCTTCTGCTACATTTTGGAGAATGTACTTGAATGTTTCATGGACAAAAACCACAGCGGGAGCGATCTCTCCCAAACTTTCTAGCATACTCTCTAATAATAGTGGGGGTCGCGGTGGCCTGGTGGTAAGGTCTCGGCTTCGGAACCGGAGGGTTTCAGGTTCGAGACCCGATTCCACCGAAGAACCGTCGTGTAAGGGGGTCTGTTGCACGCTAAATCCGTCCTGACCAAACGTCCTCCCGCTGGTGTGGTGTGGTGTGGAGAGGGGGTGCCAGCTCAGGTGTCGTCCTCGTCATCTGACCGCGGTTCAAAATGACGAGGTCCGTCCCAAAATAGCCCTAGTGTTGCTTCAAACGGGACGTTAATATAACTAAACTAAACTAAACTCTAATAATAGTGTTATCCCGGGGAATCCCAGGGCTTTAGCGTACAATAGTTACGAAATGTTAACTTTCGCTTGAACTTAGCATTTTCATTGAATCTATGGTGTGATATTTGGAGAGGGTTTATTTTTTGGCAATAAATATCTAGAATGCGATTAATAGCGTTTGAAATTCAAATTTTTGTTTTAAGAGCGCTTTTCAAACAGTTGAAACCGAACTACAATTGTAGTCACAAAATCACATACCACATTTGATGTATTTAAGATATTGCGTTTTTGAATTATCATCATGCTTCTAAAGTTACGGGCGTACAAAGGATGACCCCTCCCCCCCCCCCATGAATTTGGCTGAAAAGTTAAGGTTTACCCCATAGATTTCATATTTTATCTCTCTAGCTCTCTTTGCTTTGCAGTTATCATATTAACTTATATTTAAGCTTCCAAGCATCTAGCTTTCCACTGGATAGATTTAGCTCACAATGAGACAGAAATCTATGAATCTTTAGTGATTACAATACTTTTCCTATATTTCGTGTACGAGAAAATAAAAAAGGAAAAATATAATTCCATTTGTATGAGAAGAATCAGGGTTGAGTGAAAGCGCGAATCATAAGCTTTATGGTCCTTCGATCCTCCAACATTATCATATAATAATTAAGATAGTGTTTAAAAAAATACTAAAGATTTTTTCCTGTATATAAGGATTATAAGTTATTTATTTTAGTTTAGATATATTTGTAGCATCTCGAGGGTTAATTTTGAACCGTAGTCAGATTACAATTAAGATACCTCAGCCGGCACTCCCTGCTCAAATTTCCATATCATGAGATTTGTTGTAATCGACGGATTTAACAAGTTCGGCAATATTTAAAGGATGTTCTTTGATGGAATAGACTTTCAAATCTGGAATAATTCTATCCAAAGCCAATATCTTACTATCGAGTATTCGTATTGAGTAATAAAAATTTTTATAATTGCAAAGAATTATAAATATTTGTATTGTTTAAAATTGGTCTGATTTTCTGAATTTTAATTCCAAATTTTTTGCTCTTTCTTTTATACATTAATAATATGCTTTAATTCTTCCTAAATTATAGTAGATGTGCAAAAATGCCATTTTTGTTGCCATTATGGAAATAAAAATCATTCTATCTGTCTATCTATCTATAACTGTTCATATATACCTATATCTATTCATATCTGTCTATTTATCTATCTTTATCTATCCATCTGTGTGTGTGTGTGTGCTATCTATCTATATCTATCCATCTCTCTCTCTCTCTCTCTGTGTGTGTTCCACACCTACTCTTAAACTATAGGACTGATTTCAACCAAACTTTATTTACATTTCCTTTTAAATATATTTTAATAATTTTATTATACTATATAATAATATAACTTTATTTAACTATATTTTAAATTTTTCTGTTGAAATAATTTGATATTTTAATATTTAATCTTAAAAGTCAAATTACTTCTTCAGTGTTACAAATTCCTTTCTGTACTTTTTACATATATTTTAATTAATTCTTTTAAAATTTATCGCAGACGATTTTGAACTGATAGTAAAACATTGATTTTATTCTACCACCACGTTTTGAAATTTCTGTTTCATATATCTTTCATTTTATAGTAGTCCAAGAGTGTTATTTAATGATGCTCTAGAAAACTGAAAGAACCGAAATAACCTTCATTTTCAAGTGGTTACAAGTGTGTAAGGTAGTAAAGCAAGTAGTGTAATATATTAAAAGGTTTTTATACAAAATTGGTTATTTTATTTAACATACCATATACGATAGTATTTAAATTCCATACAGTGCCATATTTTTAAACCAATATAAAGATGAATCTGGCATATTTTATTTAAGACTAGTAGAAATGGGAAATGGAATAATTTTGGATTTATTTTCTATCTTATGTTACTCGCAGTTAAATTTGCGATTTAATTTTTTTTTAAATTGAATTTTTTTTTATAATATGCCTTATATTTTATAGATTGTGTGAAAATAATTGTCTTGTCCAATATTTTCTCTAATATTTTTAGAAAAAGATATAAATATTATTAATATCTTTTTTTATGTTTGTTTTATCAATACTTTAATTTTTTTTATTTATTAAAACTTGGATCAAAATGAGTCAATAAATCCAAAGAGCTATTAATAAAGAAATGTGTGATATTGAAGGCATGGAAATATTTTGCCTGCGTAAAATTATAATTTAATAACTTTTCTTTGACTTTTATGCACATTCCATTGAACTGACATTAAATTTTTGAAAATTTAAGATTAAATTGTAATGAAGACGCGAATTATTTATACACATGGCTAATTTTAAAACTGATCCAAGCAAACCATGAAGAGTCTTGATGCAACAACATTCAGCAAAGATTTTAAACAATATTCGTAAGTGAAATAAACAAAACTGCTTCACTGATGATTTGAAACGAAACATTTCAAATCTAACAGATGATAATTCGAATAATCACGACTAAATTTTCAAGATGTCATTTTTTTAAAAAAATTTAAAATGATAATATGAGGTTAATCTGGAATTTCCGACTTGATTTTTGAGTGTATAAACATATTCTGCAGGGCTCATTAAGCGCTGTTCTTTTTCCTTGAGTAAGTATACTTTATTTCATAGAATATAGACCTTTAATAAATTATTGTAACTATTTTCAAATTTCATTTTGAAGTATATTATATTCATTATATTTCCAATTTTGACAAAAAAAAAAAAAAAAAAAAAAAAAAAAAAAAAAACCTAGAAAATAACCTTTTATAATAACAGAAATGACTGAATGTTATTGTAGATGGCAAGGAAATAGTTAAGAATATTTCCTTGGAAACAAATAATGAATCACAGACTGACTATTCCGACCCGCCCAAAGGCACACGGAAAAACTTGAATGACCGGACCTCCGCGACAGCAGTACTATCGGGAACTGTGGTTGAGTTCTATCGGCCACCGTACAACCTTTCCGTAAGGAAGTACGCCTCGTCATCGATGGGAGGTAGCCACCCCCACTCTTTCGTATACCCTCAAGGATGGCGAGAACCAATCACCATACCGGAAGCTTCTCATCCTCAATTATGAGGAGCTCTTCCCCTCACCCCGAGGGACGAAATAAATAGTAAAAGAAAATGTTCCTTGGAAATTAAATACTTAATTAATAAAAACATGAGTAGTTCAATTTAGTAGTAAATAATAGCGTTTTCATTTTTAATAAAGTGTTCAATTTAGCCATTCAATTGATTTTTTATTTTATATTTACTCTATTTGAAAAAAGAGAACCTTCTTTTCTATCATTTATTTTCAAGATAGTATCTGAAAATATAACTTTCATCGAAAATGGATCATTTGGCGCCAAAACAAATTTTGATTCAGTGAAATTCGTCCAACTTAAACATGCCGTACTGTCTGTCTGGAATCAGGACTATTGCCGCCAAGTATCTAAATATTTGATGTCATTAAAAGAACGGTTTTTGTAAGGAAGATCCATTCCGAATAAAAGAAATCTGTCGGAAGTTGGGGTTTATTTGAGATGGCTAAAGAGTTGCTTAAAATGTGTCTCATTTTTGCCGCAATTTGAGTATCTTTATATTCGATTCTTCTAAATTTTATTAAACTTTTTGCCGGTTAAAATGGATAATATTTAATTTTTTCCTCATTCTTAAGTCTGGATATTTTTTAGCAATGCCCTTTAAGTTAAAAAAGAAACACTAGAAATTACAAGCATGTAAAATTATGTATATCATTGCTATGTTTTGCTCCGAGGTCTACTTCTTTATTGTTATACTGCAAATGAATATAGATATTTATTGAAAAAAGAAAATTTATTTTTTATTCTACTATTTCAAATTACAGTTCTTGGGAAGTTGTTTTCTTTGAAGTAATTGGATTTCTTTCTTCAGACCTGGGAAAATGATTATCCGTAATACTATCTGAAGTAAACTTTCACATCTTTTTCGGTAGAAATAACTGAACACGATATTTAAAATAAAATTAAAATCGGCTGTATTTGGACTTCTTTTTCAGTAAGGGGGCCTGAAAAAGGTCAGGAGGGTAAGGGGCTAAGTCAAATATTTTAATGACTTTTTTTCTTAACTCTTTTTTTTTTGTTTCTAATTATTATTTGTCGATACAAATTATTTTTTAAATTATTAATTTATTCCACATTAATTAAATAAATGTGTCCAGATTAATTATATTTCTTCAATTATTTCCTTCTTGCAGACAAATAATTATCTATCAAACCCTTTTTAGTTTAAATTAATGCACAAAAAAATACACACTTTATTCTGGTGTTGAAAAATGACAACACAAGCCAGGAAAGGGTTAATGAATTTTATTCACTTTAAGTTTCAGTGCGAGGTGGAAAAAATAACATAAACAAAACCTTTGATACTTACAGTGTACTTTTGTTGGCAAATAATTTTCGGACGCTGAAAATTAAAGTACTGGAAATGTCGTTATAAACTTAGTAAAGCTTTGATTTTAAACAGCGATTTATTTTTTCGCCAATTTTATCACACCCATCCATAATCTGTATGATTCCATATTTAAAGAAGAGTCGGATTACCAATGCAGCCGACCGATCGGGCATTTTTCAACCCTAATTAACTGCCGAATGCCAGAGAAAGAGGAGCTGCAGGAAAAGGTTTCTATTTTTGCGATCGAGGAGGGACAATAAATAAAGTCTTTTAATTAGACAGCTGTTTCTAGGCTCATAGGAAGCAGAGCTAATCTGATCAAATAATTCCAAGCACCGGCATTTATCAACCTGCGCTGAACTAATCAGTTGGGATCATCTCCTGAAAACGAAGAACTTGAAGTTGACAAATGGCTCGGCGGGGACTGGAATCCCGCCAATCCAGGACTTAACCGTAACCGTATTCGTAACTGTTTCCAGTGTCACACCGGCACAAACGAAGCCAAATCGATTTCTGGTCACTGGATTCGGATGGCTTAAGCGTAATTGGGTGGAGGTGGTGAGTTCTCGTTAAAGCTGGTTTGAGGCATCGATCGATTGATTGTTAACTAATCTCTAATGGCTGGTGTTGACTTCCTTCCAGCTTGAGGTGGAGTATACACTAGTAACAATGTGTAATTAACATTTTTAATAATTGGTGCAAGTTGGATTTTTTTTTATTATTATTATTATTTGGATAATTTGATAATTATGAATGAAACAGTGAAAAAAAAGTTTAATTTAAGGGCCTTGCTATTCGAAATAATATATATCAATATTATTAACCTACTATTAATAATATTGATATATATTATATCGAATAACAGTAATTCATCTTAATCTGCTGTTTCGTTTCTGTGTATTAAAACTTAGATATTCTGCAATTTTCTCTGACATAAATCTTCACTTAATATATATATTTAAAATGCTTGCTTGCAATCTCAATCATAATTTTAATTGAACAAATTGATAAATAAATACTTAAATTACCACTGTTGCGAAATAGTTTTATATTTAATTGGTTTAATTGTTTATTTGGAGTTATTAATTAATACTCGTTAAGAAATGGAGATTTTAAATAATATTAATCTGGCAAATGCTTATTAGGATTTTGGACATACACAAAACAGTTTAAGATTCTTTTTTTCAGATAATGTAGAAGCAAGAATATAGAAAATTAATATAGACAAGATAAAATAGTTTTAAAAAAATTATTTTGATATAATTATTTATTATTATAGTCTTATTTCATCATTATTATATTAATATTATGCGAATGGATGAATGATGCAAATAACTTTTATCCTTCATGATTTGAAATTCAAGAATTTATGTAGTTAACATAGCTTTTCAGAGTTTTAGTTCACTTACAATAATTATTGTAATTAAAATCTTATTTTATATGTCTAAGCGTTCACCTGATGGATTTTCTTGCAGTATAATATCTCTCGTTTTGCTTACGCTTATTGCAATTCATTTTTTTAAAATTTTCTTTCACTAATATTACTTTTACCTTTTCGGTGGAGATATTTATCTGCAGATATTTAACGTTTAATTCCTCGTGCCAGTTTCATAATTTTGCTTTGTCTTTTGGTCTAATGGGTCTTCGGGACGGTTTGATTTTCATTTTCCATCATTGATAACATTCACAACACAGTGCACGTGTATCTAGAATCGTTAAGTCATAATAATAAATCTGGTACGTTTCGGTTTTAAGTGCTTTCAGAAATGCAGAAAATGTCTTATATGCTTTTAGTAATATAATTTAATTCAATTATTATTTATTACTCATAAAGATCGACTGACTGTTCGTAGCCATATGAGATCAAGATTCTTGAAAAACTAGTCATTGGGAAAAACAGCGACTAAAAAAAGAACTCGCGTATAAAACAAAAAATAATCAGAGACAAAAAGTACTAGCATAAACGGAAAAATTATATTAAAAAATATTTCGCACATTATGATCCAGAAAAAATTGAGGCAAAGCAGCTGCAAATGTTTGGTATAAGGTTGAAAAGATCTAAATATGACGATACGTATGCACTCGTATAAACGTAAATAAAAGCAATCTAATATAATACAGACAGTCCGTGAATGTGTCGCTGAGTCAAAGTAAGCATTTGATCTTTTTGGATAAACTTTCTCATCATCTAAAATTGTAATATTGTCTCTTTTAACATTCTTTATCTTCTTTTTGTATATATTTGGGCTCTGTATTTGACTTTACTGCTCGAAAGTACTTTTATTCAAATCATCATTTAAAATAAGCTGACAATCTCAGACAGCATAGTTCCTCATCATTTAAATGTAACCATTCAGTGTATTTATTTTACAAGATCAAAGACCAATATTATTTGCCTTAGAAGGTACTGTGACACCTATACTAATACTATATACTTTTCACTATGGAATATTTTATTTTTCTCCATTTCACAACTTTCTTTTTGGGTATATTTAATACGATTTCTACGATTTCTTTTGCAACAGTAGTTACAAATCCTTTCCTGATGTAGATAAAGAATTTAGGGTACTAAACTAAATACTAAAATGTGTTGCATATTAGAACAAAAAGACACAATATATTACAGCAAAAAAAAGGCATCACCTTAGAATAATAAATGAAGAATAAACTTTTTTTAAACTGTTGTATATCTATATATAGAAAAATATTTTTCTTTTATATCTATATCTATATATAGATATTAAAGAAAAATATTTTTTTATAATCAAAAATCTAAACAAAAACAGTGAAAACTTGAGTCGTAGAAAGAAATCATTAAGTGAATTGGAATAGTAATCAGATTATAATGCAGTTTAATTTTCCTGTAATGAATAATTATGATTTTCTTTGATATTCATTATGGTTTATAGCCTTCAAAAGCTTTCTGTTGCGCTTAATATTTTTACCTTCAGTTTTTTTGTTAAATTGTTCTCTTTTAATATCACTGATGAAAGAATTTTTTAAGATTTTTATTTTCATGATTTTCTAGTTTTTAATCATTATTTTAAAAAAAGTATAAAAGCCTAAGCCTTATCCGGCATCGATCATTACATATTAATGTTGTCACGCTATACCCCTATACCAAATTTGACAATATGTCTCAATAAATATTCTAATTCATTTATAATTAATGTTTTTAATATTCTAGCTCCTTATATAATATTTCTTTTCTATGAATAATTTTAATTCCCATATTTTTATAATATTCCTATTTTTTTAGTTTATTTATATTATTTTTAATTAAAAATATGAATTTCAAAACAGCCCCGTTACCGCAAGAGAAATTTAAATTTTATTCACATTTATAATACCTCTTACTTTTTTAATCAATGCGCAGTCATTTCTTTGAGATTATATTGTGTCTTAATTTCTTTCTATTATTGCATTATTTTCGATAAAAATATTTCCCACTTTTTTAATATATTATTAAAACGATATTCAAAACGCTCTAATTTATATTTTATACATTTTATTCTTTCAAGTTTTTTATAATTATAAATATTATAGAATCTAAGAAACAATATTTCTGAAATCGAACTCTAGAAACCACCGTCTCTATGAAATCAATTTTAACTAAATTAATATATTAATTAAGAAATTCTAAATCTAATCTTTTATTATATTAATTAAGAAATTATATTAATTATAAGAATAATTAAAAATTATATTAATTAAAAAATTTTAAAAAATATTTTATTATTAAAAACCAACAACTGTTCAGAACTGGAAGCGAGAAAGAAAAATAAGGGAAAATTGATTATGAAATTTCATGTTTATTACATGAAAATATTACTTATAAAGGCGTTTACAAAATCTGAATGAGCATGTATCTAAAATCTCTGCTGTTGATTAACATACCAAATAAAATATAATATTAGATATAATCTCAAACATCATGTATCAAACACCAAAGTAATCCATGATGAAATGTAAAACATGAGACTATAAACGCTGAACAGAATAACATGTAAAAATACCAACTGTTAAAAATCACGGTCTCGAAATAAGGCGAGAGATCTCTGCATCAGTTTGAAGAAGGAAATGAAACTTGAGGTGTCTTCTCTTCTACAAATAAAAGTTCATAGGCCCCACTATCTCTTCACGTGACTGGTTTTCATAAGTTTTACTTGTAAGAAGTACAGAAACAGAAAGTATCGTAATCGTCGGAAAATTCGAACAGAAGGTTTTGACGAAGTTCCACGCTTTAGACCACCCTGAATCTGAAAAATACAGTTTTGGAATTATTTCTGTTTTTGAACACGATAACTCAAAAGTTTTTTCAACTAAAAGAATGAAATTTGGAATATAATGTTGACATCAAATTTGTTAATTTTTGCCAAATTTTGAAGGAATTTCAGAAGATTTTTCTTCCAGTATGTGCTAGATGGATAATAGTTTTATCATCTAAGATGTAGACCATTATCAAGTTTAGTTTAGTTACATTAACGTCCCGTTTGAAGCAGCAGTTGGGCTATTTTGGGACGGACCTCGTAATTTTGAACCGCGGTCAGATGACGAGGACGACACCTGAACTGGCACTCCCCTCTCCACACCACACCAGCCGGAGGACGTTTGGTCAGGACGGATTTAACGTGCAACAGACTCCCTCACATGACGGTTCTTCGGTGGAATCGGTCTCGAACCCGAAACCCTCCAGTTCCGAAGCCAAGACCTTACCACCAGGCCACCGCGGTCTGTAGATCATTATCAAAATTTGAACTGAATCCACCGACGGATTAGCCATCTGCTGGTGTGTACATTCGCATGCATGCAAATGTGATAACTCAAAAATAGATAGATAAATTAAATTTATATGTGATTTTAAAATTAAAAAAAATTAATTTTATTTTAATTAAAAAATTAAAATTTTATTTTTGGTGCAAATTTTAATTTCAGTCGTCTTATAAGAAAAGTTGTTCAGATTGTATAATCGGTTTTTTTTTCCTTCACTATATTACGAAATACAAAACATTCATGCGCAAGAGTCTGAAAATAAAAATCTAAACACTCGTAGCATTCACGATTTTGCGCAAGTTCCACAATTTGTATATTGGCGTGTGCAGGTGTAATACCTTATTAAGGATTGTGTGAGAAAAATTCAGGGAGGCTATTTCTGTTGATTTCAATTGATTACGAGCTTTTTTTTAATTACACATGTTTTATAAGGAAAAAAAGAGAGATTCCATCATTATTTTTGTTCTTGTTCTTCTCTATGATTTTCTATTCAATTCATAAACAGAAAAGATTTAAAAAGAGGCATTCGTAATTATCTAAATCGTCAGAATTTTATGATTTCGATAATTTGCATAATTTCGTGTTTTCTTTCTTTCACTGCTATATCCTAAACACAATTTTTCTCGAAGATTTTCAATTTCTTGCAATATTTTACAAGCAAAATTCGAAGATTGGTCTTCGTGAAATTGAGTTGTTAAGAGCATGCCCTAAACTCCTTCGGATAAAATGACAAGTCAGACTCGCGCACCGAATTACTGAAATTTTAATTTTAGATCTGCCATTAAGTAAAAATATTAGGCAACTTAAAATGAAAAAAACCACTTTAAAACATTACAGTATCTCATATAACCTTATATTGTTATAGAAATTGAAATAAAAAAGATATGTCCAAAATAGGATATGCCAGGACGTTGATTAAAATCGTAGGCCAATGGGTTAATGCAATAATCAGGCTTATTTACGTTTCTGCGGTTAGAAAAGCAAATCGAAGGGTTCTGGATAAGGTAGGTCACGAGGATGTGTCCAGTAATGATGCTCCAATTTTTATTTTTTTAAATGGAAATCATGAATAAAATATTAATACAATTATTTTTTGTATGAAATGTACATTATGAATATTCTAACAATCATAATTAGTGATGGTGAAGTCCTGTCATCTGCTAATTACGTTGTAAATACACAATGCATGGTATCGAATACTGGAATTTTCAAAACTTGGTTCAATCTTACTGCCATATATCTTTTAAAAAGAATCCAACAAAACAACTAATGACATCCAGCATTGAATAATTAAAACTCACTTGTGAGCAAAATCCAATTAAGTCTCAGTAATTGGATAATTGCATGGCCCCGGTAATTGGATCATTAAATAGAAAACAGGCAGAATCAAAATTGAAAGGAGCTGTTTCATTGTTGAGAGAATTTCGTATTTCTGTTTCTTGGTCCAGAGTTGACTCTTCCTTACGGTGGACTTTCAGGTGCCTCAAACCTTATTCTTAAGGAACTTGATATTCTTAGATGAAGAAATTAAAATTTCCGAGAAAATCCTGCAATTAAGATCTGCTCAGACGTTCTAATACCCTTTTGTAAATGACGTGTCACCCAACAACAAATGATTAAATAATAGCTTTGCGGTAGCGTAATCTAATGCTGCTCGTGATTTCCGGTTTAAAGGAAATTAACTTATCTGAGGCAAGGTTATCCGCTTTTCTTTAAGCATACGCATTTCTCTGATTTTCTTAATCAATGATTATATATATATTTTTTTAATAAACGCTCCATAAGAGTCATGGTCTAAAAAATAATATAAAAATGTTTTTGTCAAAATATTCCCACGTAGACACACAATTCATTTCAATATTAGATCAACTTGGCAAATCCCGTGAGTTACAAAAAATATTTTTAGCTCAAATATTTTTGTAGTTGCTTGATTTGTGGCTATTAAAATTTTAAAAAGTTCAATTCGCATATGCATAGCTCTCTCTGCTTCTATACTTAAATTCATCTGTGTTTTAGTAGTAGCAGCATTAAAGCTCTCTAAATACCACTGTATCTTTGTTAGTTTGATTCAGAAATAATTAAAAAAAATTTTTTTTGTTTGTTTTCAGAAATTGGTTTCAATTTTACTTGAAATTTCATAATGCACATATTTTTAATTATTTCTCTCTCTGTTTCTGATATAGATACCGAACTTTATTTATAACTGACAAGGATATTGAAACAAACTGTTTTCAATTGTGTGAAATATGTTTCGTTGAATTCATATATATATATAATATGTAATGATAGTTTAAACTCTTAATTTAATCCAAATTAATTTCCAAAACTTTATTTTAATTTAGCCCATAGTAATATATTCTCTTATTTCGTGGTCTAATTCCACTTTCGGTTTAATTAATCCCTTTGTAAAAATAATGCGCCATCAGTACTACGTATCAAATGAAAGTGATACTTCCGTTGCCCTTTTCAAAGGTCACCAAATGTACTGAATTGGCGCGTGGCCTGAAATCCCATGTTAGGCAAGATTAGTGATCATTTGTTAGTCCCCTTCTTTCTTACTTCTGTTTTTGTGCCGCGCTGCATGTGCTTGTAAATTATTATGCTTTCACTAAGTAGATATTAAAATTAATTTAAAAATATAACATGTCTCTGCGACATCTTCGAACCTGCATTCTGCTTCAACCAAAGTAATGTTATATATATATATATATTATTTTCTTATTTTTATCTTAAATTAGCTCATGTTACCCTATTCTAAAATTTTCATTTATTTCCTGATCGAAATCCCGCTTTTTATTAAATTATTTCTAACAACTGCTCTAAAAGGTAGCTGATGCTTTTATTCTCACACTTCAAGCGAAGGGATAAAAATCCATCATGCCTAGAATATAACTTCCGAAAATACTTTAAATTCCCTTTCCTGAATCGACAAGTGCCAACGAAATCCGTATAGGAATCTGTTATAAAAGCGCCAAGGGAAAAAACTTCACACCTTCCACTTATGTCCCGGTGTGAAAGAACACATTTTTTTTTCACAAATCATTCCCGTGTGAAAACCATAGACACGAATAGATAAAAATTAGTTCCAATTTTTTTTCGGCCACTCATTTGCAAAAAACCGTTATTTAAGAAACAAAATGTCTGAAATAGAGTAAGAATGGTCATTTAGTAAACTTTTTAGGATTTTTTTTTTCTTTTAATAGAATTATTGAACCACGAACTAAATGTCAATTTCAAAAACTTGCAATACGAGTTTTTATAAAATTGCTAAAACACAAGAAGTATTCGAGTTCACGTTTTCGTTAGTCTTTATTGTTTAGAAAATTTCTTAGGAAATTAATTATTGATTTGATGTTACAATTAAAGAGTAAAGTCACTTTTGAAATGACATTAAAATTGCTTTAAATGCAGCGATCATTCTACAAAGCATCATCAGCTTTTGCTTTTTTTTGCATGTGGGAACTGCTAATGGTAATCTAAGATCATTGATAACTTTTTTATTGTAATTGGAAAGTATAATGACTAGCACATGTGAGAAATATTGATTTAGAAAACGTGCTTTTGTGTTCATTCATTAGTCATTCATTAGTCTCCAATAATCTCATTTAATTTCTTAAAGTTTTCAAACTACATGAAAGGATTTTTAGTTTCTACCCATTTGCTTAGTTTCGAATATCTTCATTTAAGATTTTAGTGGATTTCACTTTCAGAATGCTTAATTTGACAGCAGAATTTTTTAAATTTGAATCAGTGGTGATTAAATAACTGGATTCTTTTTTTTAAATTTTTAAACTTATTTTGACCAATTTGCTAATGATTTAATATTAAATAAACAACAAAAAAAAAATCCAGAAACTCAATTTTTTTTATTGACATCAAGTAACAAATGAAATGGCTTGAAAATGGTGAAAATAATCTTTATTTCTTTCAATGGCGCTATTTTTTACTTAATTTTTTATGATCATTTTTATTGAACTTGACTTCTTTCATATTTGTAAAGATGGAATTTTATAATTGAAATTTCTTAATGCGTTAGAATTATGAAATTTTGTATATTTTTTAATGTTTCCTGTGATAAAACATTTTAATAATTTCATAATTTAACTCTAGATTTATTGATTTAATTAATTCCGATTCGATGTGAGTAGCACTAACAAATAAGGAATCTGAGAAAAAAAAATGAGATTTTTTTCTTACTTATGACATTGAATTATGAATCAACAACTAAAAAGTAAGAAATAATTAAAATCGAATTTCTTATGTTTAGTAGACTAATAAAGATAAATTTAATTTTTTCTTCTTCTTTTAATTAAAAGGTGTCAAGAAATAACAGCAAGTAGCAAATGAAACAAAATGAATCAGTAAAAAATGTAATTCGATATAACTGATCTTAATTAAATATAATGATCCCCCGTGCAAATTTTCTTGGATCATCAAGTTCCTATGCCCAGCATGCCATTCGTGCAAAACCACAAAGATTCGGTTTTGGAGCACCAACCACAAAGCTCTGGACTTAACACCCTCAAATATTCATCTGTTCGGACCTACGAAGAGGTTCTTCGGCTGTGAAAAGTTTAACTTCACAGCCGAACTTCCACGAAGATCACACAAACTCACTTAAACTTAACTCACACAAACCAAAGGCATTCGGTAGGACAAAGATTTTCAAACTGATTCAGCATTCAGACAAAATCCTCAACAGGAATGACAGTTATGCCGAAAAATAATTCCGTAGCATTTTTGGTACATGTCATGCATTGCGTTGTTTATTATTGCGTACAAAATTGTATGCATTACTTATAGACTTCCCATATAAGAGTCAGAACAGAAAAATCAGTTTGAATTATTCAAATAAACAAAATAGAAGTTGTTTACTAAACACTCCAAAGCAATAGCATAAGCCTCGGCATCATGCCAAGGGGGATGATGTTAATATGACTCAAAAGCCTTTTCAAGAAACCTAATCGTGATTTCTATCAGTTCGCTTTATTTGTATGTACCATCAAGCTTAAATCACCCCCTCTCGGTGGTCGATGTGGAATAGGGCTTCGAAACCAACCCCCTTTATTGTTTAAGGGCGATGAAATAGGGCGGGGGAGTCAACAATCTAGCCACGCGACTAAGGTGGCCATTTTTCATCCGATCGCCACGTGGCGGGAACACCCTGCAAATCGAACACCCTAGGTGCAATCCCGGACCCCACTGGGAAACCCTGTAGAACGCAGTGGGACCTTCTGTTCTCAGATCCTGCTTCGGAACGAAATAGTAGCTTGGAAAAATTGTGTGGCTCTACATCTTTACAGAGCGGGGTGAATGCATCAGGATCGAATCCTGTTTTCTTATTCAGTGGCCAGAAGGCAGATATACGATTTTGAGACTTGATGATCCGCATTATGATCAGATTTAGTGCTCATTAGCTGCTTGGAGCCGAAACATGTTTCTTAGGCCCGGCGCTTGCATCCAATTCTGGATTAGCAAGTCATTACATACAAATATCAGACAAGTGATTAGCAAAATGTCGGAGTAGCGATGTGATGCGCATTGATAACAGTTGGTTAGTGCACATGGTGTTTCCCTCAAAACAAAAGTATTTAAAAATGACATAGCTGTACTTTTTCTCAATTTTTCCGAAACTTCAGAAGGGAATCGAAAGTAGGTGTGCACTGCCAAACTGCTTTCAATAAATTTTATTTTGTAAATAGTTTCTTCAGTATCTGTTAATAAACAGATGTGGCTCTGGAATCAGATGTGTGCGCTAGATCTTAGGGTTTTTTTTTTTTTTTTTTTTTTTTTTTTAATTTAGTAGAAGTTTGGGAAGAGAAGAAGTACCACAGAATGTCACCACTAAAAGATTGCATCTGAAATAGATCTTGCAGCTTTAAAATAGAAAGTAAATCTAGCAAAGTTAATGCAAATACAAAAGCATGGCTTTTCTTATGATTCCATTATAAACAATTCTGTAAGGTACGGCAAAATTCCTGTAAAAGTAATTTTAAAAAATTAATACATAAACGCTAGTTTACATGTAATTTTGATTCATTTAAAAATATTTTTAAGGAGAATTTAATAATGTTTGATTCAAGAAAATTGTAAATTGTACAATTGTGTTTTTATCAGCGCATAAGCCAAAAAAACAATTTGGGAAAATGATCTGAAGTTTGTACTTTTCTCACTTGATATTTGCTCTTGTTCTTCCGAACTGAAACTTCTTATGCTTGACCTTCAATCACAAAGAATAGTTATTAATCCAAATAAATAGTTTTCTTTTAAAAAATGCACGGATAATTTCCAGGAAAG
>JAPMOR010054673.1:114616-134125 GCA_026543865.1 Argiope aurantia | reverse complement strand
AAGATGATTTTTAAATTTAAATCAAAATAAACAAACATTAAAACAGAGAAAATAATAAATATTATCTTTAATTTTCTTATCAATAATCCGTACATTAATCTATTTTGATTCCATTAAAATAAACTACTAGAATTTATAAACAGTAACTCAGAAGAAGAAGAAGAAGAAAGATATTTTTTCTTTTTTAATACATTTTTTCTCTTCCTTCATTTTAATAATTTCAAACTTTTAACTGAAAAAAAAATATATCTAATTAGTTTTTTTAACTTTTTCTTTTCAGTTGGAAATAAGTTACTGTGTACATATTGTATAAGGCAAAAGCTGTAACAGAAATTATGATTAACACATGAGACCTTTTTTAATAGCAACGAATGTTTAGGAAAGCATTTAGTTATAAGCAAAAAGTTGTTTCGAAACTATTATTTACTTGAAATCCATCATTATTACATTTCATTACTCCATTTACGTTTCTTCATTACTCCATTATATGACTCCATTTTATTGTTTTTAATCTACATTATTTGTTGATGAAGCATTGTAAATATTTTATCAATATCTTGGAGCTATTTGCAATCAAAAGAAAATTTGTATAATTGCTGGGTTTTTTTTTTTTTTTCCTAATTCAAGCGTTTCGCCTTTATTTTTTGAAGTACGTAGAAACTTGATTGATTTTAAATTTTAAAATAATTAAATTCGAAACAAAATTTAGTTATTTAATGGGAGTGTAATTTATGTCCTTTATTTTCCTGCTTAATATGAAAATAAGCGGTTTTAAAATTTAAAATTAATTGAATTTCGTCAAAAAGAAAGAACTAATTTGGTACTTTTTTTTTTACATGAGATCATGAATTTAGTTTAATAAAAAATATTGCCTTACTTGAAAAATATTCAAAGTAATAAAATAAAAAATAAAATAAATCGGATACACTTATGTAGTGGAAAACCCTCTTCAAAATGCACATTTTTAGCACACATTTATTTGACAAAACATTTAAAAAAAAAAACCAGTATTCCTATATCTAATTATGGAAACATTATATGGTTCGCTTTTAAACTTGATTGGTCTACCCTGTCTTTGTTTGGATTGATTACCTCACCCATTATATATTGTGCTTAATGAATTTACATTACATAGGTACATAAACACAAACAAAAAAATGCAAATCGAAAGCCTTATGTTAATAAAAAAAAAAGTATCCATTATTTTGAAATATGATAATTCTTTAATTAATAATAAACAGAAAATTCTATTTTTGATCCTTTTTACAGGAAATTATTATTGAATTATTTAAAATCTTGCCATTTTGTTATATAAGGTTGAATCAAGAAAAGGTATTGTTACAACATAACGCATGCATAATTTGAAAAAAAAAAAAAATTGAAATTGTGGAAAAACTGCATGGAAATAAAATTGGTATTCTTTGGATTTTAAAGTCATGCAAAAATGACTTTAGCTATATTATGCTCCGAAACTATTCAAGCAAAGTTTTAAAATGTCAACTGTTTTTAATTAGATAAAAATCTAATCAAGATTTTTATTAGATTTTTTTTCTTAGTGTTTGTTATCGAACAAGTTTCCACTTAACAAGTTTGGTGTCCTTTCGTATAACATTATGTCCTGCTGAGTTTTTGAACCTTTTTTTACTTCAACATATTTATAGATGATATATAAACCTTATTAATTATTAAACCTTATTAAATTCTTTAGCAATTCTTCTGAATGTGTTATCATAAGATAAACAGTCTGCAATACAATAAAAAGGATCTGGTTTTACTAGGCGATCATTTAAAGAGAGGGAGCCTTCAAAGTGAGCTCATAATCCCTAAACTTATGGTTAGTTTTCAATCACATATTGTTGTTCAATGAAGAATTTTGAACAAAGCATTGCTATTTAATTTTATAATATCTATAATTAATAATGAATGTTTCATAGACATTTCTTAGTTACCGATTGAAAATATTACGAAAAACTCAGCTGCATGCTTGCAAGGATTAAAGTTAAGAAAATACTGAGAGAAAGAATTAAGTTAGTTATATAAAGTTAAGACAATATATGTGAGAGATCGCATACACTATCCAGAAACTAAATTCCGTTTTTAGATTTTGGTACGGAAATAGTGCACTGGTGTCATTGGCAAAGTGGACGTATATTTTACGCATGCGCGTCCACTTTGATGACTCATCGGCAAACAACAGAAGTCATTTTAGGTTGCTGAGTATTGCGTCGGCTACATATTGAGGGTTTAAAATAATTTAAAAAATCAAGTTCATTGTATAGGCCGCCGCATGCGATTTACGTTCTGTCATCAGCTTTCTGAATAGTAGGAATATAAAATCAATTGCAGTTTCCAGGCAAATTGGTTAAGTTTATGAACAAAACGCGATGACTGGTTCGATAGCTATGGAGCTTCAACCCAGCCCAAGCCAGGACTCGAAATTCCCAGATCACGGGGAAAACGCTCTAACAATAGGCCAGGACGCAGGCAGTGCTTTTCCTATAATCTTATTTTAATAAAATTGTTTGATGGAACTTAGTACCTAGATATACCTCATGTAAAGGAGGCAATAAGCAGAATTCATGTCGCAAATGTCCATTTATACAATTAAAAAAAATGGAGTAGTCAAGAATTACAAAATGAATGAGTCCTATGAAGTTGTAAGAGAAAGGGGAAAACAAATGTTATGTAAAATGAAATACACCATTTTAATATTAAATAATTGCTTAATATCTTTTTTATTAATAATAGCCTCCTTTGGGGATCGGTTTTTTCGCCGGGAATATTGGTTTGTATTTCATTTTATTTAAATCGCATAGATGTAACTTCATGTTCATGTTTCCCTCCGTATTCTTAGAAATTAAATCCGTGTTATTTTGAATTATATATACTTTATTTATTGTGTACATGAACCTTTCTAATTGGGATCAATCCTATGGCACCATAGCATTATGAAAAACGTAAATGACCTGTTAAATTATCCTCTAAATTTCACTTTGTTTGCAATTTATCTTTTTTATTCCTTTCCTAAATTACATAAATATTAAATAGGAAACCTTATTTATTTATTTTTTTATTTCAACAGCGTAAGAAAATCAGGTATTAAATATTTGATGAAGGTTTGAATATCAGGCCAATAGTATAATATATTGTTGGAAATCACACACACACAAAAATTATTTTTAAAAATCTTTCAAAATTTAGAAAAAATTCTCATGATTGCTAAATTAGTTTCATTAAAAATATCTTTTAAATTTTGAAATGACGCAAAATGTATGCATATGCAATAATAATTCCAGAAATTAAAGTGACAAAACGACCTCAATTTTTAAGTTCTAATTAAAATTTTAAAAAATTGCTCCAGATTATACATGAAACAATGAAAACGGTATGAACTTCAGGGGAACAGCGTAATTAATCTATTATTGGAAACTGCGTAAAAAAAATATTTTCAAAAAATTGCCGAAATCCAGCAAAAATTTGCACGATTATTAAAATTGGCATGATTAAAAAGACAATTCTTTAAAATTTAGAAATATTGTAAAATTCCTTTTTATGCGATAATATTTCCAGAAGTTATGGCGGAAACTTTCCAAAATTCTGTTTAATTTTCAGTTAATTGAAATCATAATTTTTTGTTTAAAGAATCATTCCAAGGTGCACATTCCCACCTTCCACATATGTCCTAAATTTGGTAGTTATAAATCGAACGACGTGCCTGTAGAGCGCCAACAACTGAATCTAAAAAACTGCTAGCAATTCCATCATTAAAGCAGATGTGACATCTAAAGAAATAAAAATAAACTGTTACTTTTAATTAAAAATCTGTTTATGGCTCAATAAATAGAACACGATATTTTTAATGAGTTCATACAAAATACCTAACTTTCATCAGAAACAGTGATTAACTTCTTTATAAATAAAGATTTGAAAACAATATAAATTTAAACGTGATATTTTAAATAAGTAGCAGTAAATGAGTTAACAGTAAATAATTACAAAACGCGCGCACGCATGCAATTGCACACAGGCATTCATCCTTATTATTAGTAGGAGTAAGCATTTTCGTATGAAAGAGAGATTCAATTACTTTCTATTTTATTTTGCATTAATCAAAACGAATTATACTGAAAGCATCATTTGCTTATTCTTTTTTAACAGAAAGCCAATTTTATTTTAATTGATACAGTTAGGAGTTCAGATAACTCATAAATGAGCTGAGGCAATTGCTAAATTACAACCCCATGAGAAACGAAGCTCTTAAATAAAAAAAAAATATCATTGTTTAAAACTACAGATTTAAATGAAATTAGGGCTTCTATTTTAGATATTTTAATGTTTTCCTTCTATCTAACGTAATATATATTTTATCTTTTAAGTTATGGAGGTTAGCTGTATTTCATAGAATTAATCCGTAAAGATAAAATTATCTTTTCACCCAATTGCAAAATTGACATTGCTAAGTTTGTTTCTGAAAAGAAAAAACGAATCGCTTTAAGCTGACTAATTTAATATAGTATATGCCTAAGAAGTGATGAAGGCTTCCAATGCAATGAAACAATATCTCGTCAGTTTTCATTATAAAATTAAAGAGTGTACAAGGTAACTAATTTACTCGTAGCACTGCATTTTCATTCTTAATTTTGATGGGAAAGCATTTGAAATTTAAATCTCTCTCCCGAACCAATATTGCAGCTTATGATTAAATGAGTTTGTTACTATTTTGAATGGGAATAGAAATGAAATAAGTATTGATTATTTTCATAGTTTTGAAACATTTAATTGATGTTATGAATTCTTGGTATATGAGTATAGAGTACTTCGTTTACATCTTTACTTAGACTTGTTCTTTATATATCGTAAGATTTCTTTAATTGAAAAAATCTTGAACTGAAAGAGAAGGAATTGAAGCTGAAAGTATTTGATCATTGGGATATAATCAATTCATTATTCACATAACCATGCGTTGAATGAATGGTATCATGATTGAATATAATCACACATTTTAGAACAGGGAACATCTCCCGCTTAAATATTTTTAATTTCCCACGTCAATTTAAAATAGGAGAAATCTATTTCATAAATACGAATTTCTTAGAGCAAATGGATATTTAAATGATATGTGGCCAAATTTTTAAGTTTCAAGTTAAGAATCTTACGTTTTATTTATTTATTCATTTTTACAAATTGATTTGATTATAGAAAATTTTATAGACTTAAAGGAAATAAAGTTATCAAGTGAAAATTGCTGCATCATTTAAGAATATAAATTCCTCAGACGATTTTCTCCTTCTCAAATCGAAACAAAAGATTGTCATTAAATATACTAGAAATCGAATCTTTCACACCGAGATCACGCCATTAAAATAATTATTTTTTCTTATGAAAAATTAGAAATTTCTGAATATCTGTTCAATCTTAAATATTTGAGAAGTCGTCCTTTTTTTCTGTCCTTTCTAGAAAAATTAATATTGATTACATTTTAAGCATGTCATATTAAAAATTTTTACAAAATAAAGGCAAAATGGTAATTATATCAATGAAAAATTTCCAATTTTTTTTTTGAGTATTTAGAAAAATATTTCTAAAAATTTAAAAATTGCTTTATTGTTGGACAATATCTTGAAATTTGTAGGAGTTTTTTTTAATATTTGCACATAAAAACAAAAAACAAAAACAAAAAAAACGCTTTCTTTGAACTTATTTAAATTTATCTCATTTTAAACTTGCTAGTTTTTGTGAATGATTTTTTCTTATAAAATATTTTAATTGCATTAAAAAAACTTGTATAGGTTCTTCCAGTAATGATAACATAAACTGTCACTCTTATTTGACTTTAGAAAACAGACTCGAAATCATTTATCAGTCTATATTTTTATTTAACATTTTAAAACTCATTCATCCCCACAAATCCGTTTTTCTCCACGTCAAAGCGACGAATTTCGTTTGTATCATCAAAGTGATATATTTGCCCTCTCTCCCAAATTTCATGCACAATCTGTTGCCACAACATTGCATCTACTTCTGAATGACACCAGCGATCTTTACAACCGAAAATTAACTTCACTAGTGCAACCCCTCTATTGTTTGCATGGAATACTTTGTACCTGAAATATTGCCTGTCTGCATCACTTGACAGCCCTAGGAAGGGGATGCCCCAGCCAGATGGGCCCATTTTTGTCTCTGTCAGGACCCACGGTCCGCTGCGCATGCGCCAGTGTCACCATCTTCTCCCATCTTTGCGAGCTCCAAGATTTATGATTGCCGGTGTCAGTCGGACCGATAAGCTTTGAATGCGTGCGTCAGCTTTGTCTATTTTCCCCCTTTTTTTTTGTTTCCGTCCATCTCTTTGTTTTTTTAATGTGAAATTCGTAGGAATGAATGCCAGATGGGTTGAACAAAGTAAAAGAGAGAGAGAGAGGGAGAGAAAGCTTTATAGCCACGCAACTTTTAATGTCATATCTTAAGTAGAAAGAGTTACTTTGCAGAAGTTGAAACAAAAGAACAATAAAATAAAACAATGTATCGGCGGAAATTGCTGAACTTGAGTATAGAGACTCAAAATGGCTAGCTTTCCAATTAAAAAAATGGGTTTATAAACTGTATTATATTTTCAATTTTATAATGAGAAATTATATAGAAGAATTGGTTTATAAATTGTATTGTATTTTCAGTTTTATAATGAGAAATGGTGCTATTTGTGCACTAAAATAAAAAAAAAATAATAATAAAATAATAAAATAAAATTGAATAAAATTTTATTTTGAGAAGCTAAAAGATGTAGCAATTAACATTAACATTTTTTTATATATTCAAATGTTAGAAGAACATATTTGTAATATTTCATTTTCAAAAAATACTACGTTCAAGAACACCAATAATTATCAAGTTTAAAAAATATATATTGGTTAAAATATTTGATTATTATTAATTTTGTGTGTTTTATTTTTATTTCAGAATAAGTTTATTAGAATAATTAAAATACTAACATTTGTACTTTTCAAGTGGGATTTTATAGATAATTTTTAAAGTTGGGAAAAGTTTAAAGCTTTAGTAAAAATTAAAACGCAAGCCGTGTTTTAATAATTTATTAATCTAAAATTGCTTTTGACAATTGAAAATATAGCTTTTGTGCAATATTAACTTCATTATAACAAATTTAAAATCCTGGATTTAATTTTCATAATACGTTATATATCTAAAACGTTATTTTAAGAACATCAATAACGTGAAAGAAAAAATAATCCGTCCTTTTATTAGTTGAATGCTAAGAAAAAAGTGTAATTTATTTTTATTTTTTTACTTATCCAAATTTTACAGCATAGAGAAAGTGAACAAACTAATGTATTTTTATTTTCTATATAAAGTATACAAAGTTTGAACTTAAGATTGATGAATTTCCTTGTTTCAGACCTATCTTAACACATCAAGGTGTCTCCCTGTGTCTCAATTTCCTGCCACCTATGTTTTTAAAACTATGTCTGTTATCTATCACAATATTTGAAAAGCACTTTGATATTGATAGTTAGTATCAGATATGTAGTCTTCATTTTTTTTTTTTTTTTTTTTTTTTTTTTTTTACAAATTTTGATTGAAATCCATTTACCTTTGCTTTACAAGAAGGTGTCCAAATGCATATTCAGTTTTCTTCACTACAGTACGAAGCATAAAGCGGTCATGTAGAAAACACTGAAAATAAATATCTGAATATTCGTCTTTTCAAGGTCCACATCTTGTAGGCTGGAGGGGGGGGGGAGAGCATAAGCTTTATCAGGAGGTTTGAGAGAAAGTTTCAATGAGGCCACTCCTGCTGATTTTATTATATTTCATTTTCTTTTAGGGGAAAAAAAAAGAATACTAAAAAAAGTAATGAGTTTGCGTTTGAAAGATAAACCAGCAGAAAAATTCTTTCTTGAATTTTCTCTCCTCTTACACAATGCTAGCATCTTGCGTTTAGTTTCAAGGAGTATTCAAGAAAGTCGAGCCTGACGTTAAAATTCTTTCTTCTGATAGATTGGATTCAAAGTTTGATTCCTATTCTATCATGGCCACAAGGCAAATTTTATTTAGCAGACTTGACACGGTTTTGTGTTATCGCCTTCACTCATATGTGAATAAATTGAAAGAACAAATCAGTTTTTTAATTGATTTTGTCCAAAATTTGGCACAAATCATCAAAAACCCAAGTGATAAACTTTCTCAGAGTTTATTGAGTTTTTAAATTGTTCTCAATAGACGGTATCAAAAGACACTCATCCTTTTAACTGATTAGGTGCAAAATTTGGCACAGGTCTGAAAACTCCTCTGTATTAAATTTTGCTAGCATAATTTGTAGAGTTTTTTTAAATTATCGTGCTCACAGGGACAATCAAACAAACGAATAAATTTCAAATGAACGTCTTTCTTTCAGAATTGGAAAATAATTTATGTAATGAGTGTGAAGACGACCAGAAATCACGAATTATCGCGTTCACAAGCGGATGAAATCCTAAAAATACTTTTCTTTTGAATTCGGTATGTTTAACACACGAGGTCTTTTGAAAATTTCGAGGTCAGATTTTTTGAAGACCTCGATACCTTTAACAATTTTAAATGTATTCGGTATATATTATATATGCATGCCAATGTATTCAGTATGTATTAAAAACGTATTTTAAATAAAAATAAATTATCCTATAAAATTTACTTTTTTAATCTTTACATTAAAAAAATAATAATGCTGAATTTCTCTGGCAAGTTCTGGAATATTATAGTTGAATGCTCGACACTATAATTGAATGATTACTATCATTATCAAAATATGCACTGTGCTTTAACTATTACAACTACTGGAAGCAAAAACAATGGGTATCATTCAACTTACGCTATTTCTAACAAAGGCAACGTTCATGACAAGTGGCAGTTACAGGTGCTATGAATGACCGTCAAGTCGAATTCCCCATCATGGTGCACTTAGAACTCATCTAACTTTCAAAACTTCATCTCGGGGCTAGTGACTGGTCAAACCTTCCCGTTTCCTTGTCAAAACTGTCATCGCCGATCCACTCTTTACCTCTAATCAAGTTGTCATTGGCAGATCGCTCATTAAGCAGTGCTCTCGCGTGCGTGCACCCCCCCCCCGTCTCTCTTCTTCATAAAATGTGAGCCGTCTTTCTTCCAGCTCATGGATGGGGTTTCCTTTTCGAGTGACATTGACAGGACATTTTTTTTTGTGTGTGAAAAAAGGTTGACGAACTCGTTTGAAAATAATTGCAATGAGCATTGATCGACTTGCAAACACCCTGCATCATTCTTAAAGCATTCGACACATGTTATCTGCTAGAATTGTCTGTCATGTGATAGGGTCTCTCTAGTGACGGGCAGAATCTGAACTGGGCAGCTACAACAGCTGTGAGTGCTGAGGATAAAGGGTGAAATGAAGTTGAAAAACTATCCCAAAGAGGAAATTATTGAATACTACTGGTAAAAATCAAATTGCATCTGAAATAACCAGTAGCAGGGTCGCCCTAAAACTTTATCGCATTCTAATACAAGTGTCATCCCAGAGTACGCTTTGGATGGTATTGGCGTAAAATAATTACGAAATATTAACCTTTGGCGTGAATTTAACACTTTTACTGAATCTATCGTGACATCCTTGGCGTTTAATATCTGGTATGCGGGTAATAGTATACGAAAATCAAATGTGTGTCTTAGATGCATTTTTTCCAACCGATTGGAACAAAAATTGGACACAGAACTGGATTTGTAATCACCAAATCACATAACAAACTAAATATATTTGAGTTATTGCGCTTACATATTTCTGAAAGGCCGACAGACAGTCGAGCCCTCGTTGGAGTTGGCAAAAGATTTGACAGGTATCTGCACTATAGATGTTAAATCAGTGTATCAACTTTTATCATCCTAGCTGCCTTCGTTCGTATTGTTAAATTATATTCGAACAAAAGGATAGACAGACTTTCTCTAGGCGGATTTTGCATAAAATGTTATTAAAAAATCTGCAAATTTTGTGTAAAGACCGTATACTAAATGTCATTCTCCTGGCTCAAAGTATTTTTGTGTTGTCTCTGTAGCAGACAGACATATATTTTTTTAATGTATTTTTCGAACTCAGGGAGGTTCGAACTCATTTTTCGAACTCATAGAGATTCATCAAAATCTCGTGTTCGAATTTTTAGACGATTAAAAAGTTTTTCTATACCTTGTATGACTAGCTACTAAAAGTTTTGTTAACTTTCTTTACTGTATATCCAAGTAAGTTGTAAGTAACACAATAAAACAAAGTCATAAGCTAAGGTATTTATCCCTAATGATTCTGATGACAAGTTATGTCCAGAAGACAAGAACAACAATTATTCATTGTTGTGTGGCTCAAAATTAAGAGTCTTCGAATTGGCTCGTCGAATATAAAGCGTAAACGATATTTTCAGAATGTAGTTGCAAACTATTCGATTTAATCATTTCATTGTATAAGAATTCAAAATATTTCAATAAAATTATATAAAGGGGTATATTAAGATTTTGTTGCTTCTGAGTCTCATCAGAAGCGTAAGAATTAGGAAAGCGCCTAGGGCATGACATTGTGGCATTGTTTTTTCACTTATCATATTTGGCATAAAAAATAACATAAGTGCTTTGCTATTTTGTTTCCATCCAACTTGGGACCGAGATTATCTTCTCTTTCCATCGATCAGCTACTGCATTTAATTAGTCGGTTTTTTGCAGACGTTGAAAAAAATGCCAGAGACATGTAAAATAATATATAAATAATAATAATTGCAATAAATTTTTCAAATAACTTATCTTTAAACCATTACTTGTGCGTTATTACTTTCTTCACAAGTATTGAAAAGATTAATTAAAAGTGTTTTGTAAAAAAAAGAAAAAAAGAATGAATGATTTTTTAAAACTGTCAGAAAAGAAGTTCTATATTCCTAAAATCGAGTTAGTAAATTGTTAAAAAATATTTTATTCGAGTAAGCATAAACTTCTAATCATATGAGAATTCTGCGAAAAAAACTCTGTTTAAAAAATTTAATATTTATCTAAAGACAATAGCATTAAAATTTTACATGCTGAAAGCTTCATCGGCAATGCTCTTTTATTTATTTTTTATTTCGAGTAATATTTCAGGCAACATTTCAAAATATTTATTAAATGATAGGGAAATATTAATTACTTGGTTTCATTTCTTGAATACACGGATATCGAAATACCCGGAAAATTTCGATCAATACACAGAACAAATATCGAATTGAAATACATAACATCTGTTTCCTAGCATCTAATTTTTATCTTAGCACGTTATTTCAAATGCTTTTGAAAAAAATTGAGAAATAAATTGAATCAATCAATAGTACTAATAAAAAAAATCCATCTTAATTTTTATTTTAAAATAGAAACTATTCCATAAAAATGGAAGGATTTTTTTTCTTTGGAAATGAGTGTATTGTTCCTATTTTTACATAAAACTAATATTGTCATGAAATATTTGATTTAATAAAATATATGCATTTCTGATAATATTTAACATAACAAAATAAAATCAGATTGATTTAAAAATGCATTTAGGGATATTTCAGATATATTCAAATCAATACATTTACCGAAATATATTGGATCAGCTGATAAATCTGCCAGGCATGCAGTTATTTTGAATTTAATACCCTTAAAACCTTGATGGTCAGATTACTCTCCTGTGATTCACATCATTTATCTAATCACCTTTCTATATTATAGTTAAGAGTTAACAAAGAAAAAGTTTATCTATTTAGATCTAACTACTAAATCACGGCAGTGAACGGGTTTAATAGTCAAGAGAAAAATCTGTAAATTATGTTTATTGTTATTAATTTTAGTCATTTTATTATAAAAAGCAAAGATATCACAAGTTTAAATTTTGTATCAAATTATTTTTTGAATAACATTTAAAATCGAAGAAGATTTATGAAGGAAATTTAGATAATTTAAATTGTAAAAAAATAAAAAATAATAATAAAAATAAATTGAAAAAGCTTCCTGTATGATAATATAGCAACACTTAATAACTAATATATAATATATATTATAATAACACTTAATTCTGAAATATAATATTATTAGCCTTTGAATTCCGGTTTTTCATGCTCTCATCGAATTTTTTAATCAACGTCTTTTAGTTAAAAGAAATCCCAATTCATAATTTTAAGTGGAATCATGCTTTATCCAAACAATATAAGATCCATTTCGATAAAACTGGATGTGTGATATGATTAATTAACTTAATGTGATAATCATAACGACTAGTATGTTGAAAAATAAAACAGTTAAAAACACTTACATAGAATTCAACTGATTTTTTGTTTGCAAAAATGACTATCTCACTCACTTATCTGAATTATTGATTTTTGTGGTGGATTTTTAATCAAGTCTATCATCTTTCATGAAGCGGGTGATTTATTTCTTAATTATAAGTTTGATTCAACTATAGAAATAATTTTCAATACTTAAGCTCATCTATATTTAGATCACATTCATATCTACTAGTTTAAATCAGCGTCCCGGCAAGAACTAAATTTAAAAGATTTTTTTAAATTTTGATGGGAAAACTCATTTCTATACGTGTCTTAACTGAACTAGGTTTCCTTTTAAGGTAATGATTGCTTTTGCAAATGTCGGGTAGTAATTATTTTGTACGTAATTAGATTCTCATTTAGGATGTCACATGACAAATGGGACAAATAATAATAATAATTACAAATAAATAAATGAAAATAAAAATAATTAATTATGTTAATAAATAGGAAAAATGTTCATCTGCGTAAGAAATTTTCCAATCCATTTACAAATAAAATGGACAGGAGAAGCGCATTGAGCTTATATTGTTAAATTTAAACTTTTTTAAATCAATATTTGGAAGACTAAGATTTTTGTATTATTATTGACTGCATTTAAAAAAAAAAGGAGGAAACAATACATATATTAAATAATGAAAGCATATGTAAAGTCAATATTTGTTGCATGTTATGTATATCAAATTACATTTACAATGCACTGAATTTTTTTAAGATTTACATTCATTTATTTTTATTCTGATTCATTCTGATTTACATTTATTCAGTCATTTTTATAAATATCTTTTTTTTTTCATTTTTCATTAAAAATGAAAATAATTTTATATAATTAAAATAATAAAGAAAGAATGAACCATTAACGAAGTCTCAAATAATGATTTTAATTTCTACATTTCTGGTTTCATATGAAAGATCATGACACTTAAATGTGCTGAAATTGGCAGAATCGGAGCATTGGATGTTTTTGTTTTGTGGTCGCCGAATCTGCAGCCAATGAATTCTTCCAGAGTACTAGAAATAATGTTATGAAATATCTCTCGGAAATGAAGGGTACTGCAAGAAAAGAAGCGATGATCTTCATATGTAACTTATGGTAATAATTTATTTTAAATAAAAATTGGCGGTAAAAATCGGTACAGTGTTGGATCAGGATGTTTTTTTTCTTTTTTTTTTTTTGCCATTTATTTTCGACATGTAGATGATGGCCGAATAGTTAATCACACTTATAATGTAATGAATGATAATTAAGTAGAATAACTGCTAAATAAAAAAATATTAAATTTTAACTGCACTGCAACTAAATAAATTTCAATAAACTGAAATTAAATCCTTTTTTATTTTAATTTCAGATTTCGAGGATACATCAGTACTGGCTATGAAAATATTTTTTAAAGGATTTTGTTCTTTGGTAAGTACAAATCTTCAATTTATATTTAAAAATGACCATTTCTTAGTAATGAAAAGGGTATTTAAATTTCTTTAAATTAAAAAGGGTACAAAAAATAAACTTTGATCTTTGAACTGTAACTTAAAATATAAATTGACTCAAAATTATGAGGAGCAATTAATATAATTACTCTTTGGACAAAATTTAAGACAGGTCAAGTATACAGACATATGTGATTTTTATACTGGGTCTACTGTGTTAGCGAAATACTAACATGGCAGAAGGTTCTTTGCAAATGATCTAAGTGAAAGAAAAAGATATACCAGAAAAATGTATAACATAGTTTTAATGAAATATAAATTCATACTATAACAGTACAATCATATGAGCAATAAATTTAAAATTGTGCGGAGCATGACAAATTAAATATCGGGTTGGAGTTTTTGCGATATGTTACTAAAGGATTCGCCTTCCGACGCTCCGCATTCTTTTATTCATACGGCAGGGTAGTCGTGTAAATGTGCATTCCTTTCATTTAGTGTTGTACATTTCATTTGGTGTATCTTTTTCTTTTATTTAATTTCTTGACAAGGAATTCCCTGTTGGAGTGATTTTTCCTTTGAGGCCTCATGTTAGTTTGCAAAAACGATTTCTTTCTCTAAACTTGACCTACTTTTTTTTTTTTTTTGTTAAAAAAAAACTTATTCGTCAGTTTTAATAGATCATGAGAAATATGTCTTAACTTCTTATATATATAAGGCTTTTTATCCTCAATTCTTTTTTTTTTCAGAGAAGTTACCTTTTTCAAACTTTCAAAGACTCTGAATTTTCTCACAATTTTGGAGGCACATAGAGAAAAATATTTTTGCATTTAATTGACGTTTCTCAATTCAAAAATCGAAGAATAAAGAGAGAAGGAAGGGGGCGGAGCAAAAATAAAAATAAGCACTAATGGCATTCATACTAGTGGTAGAATAAAAAATAAAGGAAGTGATACATAATACAGCATATTTCATGTTTATGCAAAAAATTTCATAAAATTATATAGCATTTAATTTTTATATAGAGTTGCATTACACAAAATATAGATACTCACAGAATACTTTTTCTACAGTTTAGATGTGAGACTTAACAAATTATAGAAATTATTATTATTATTATTATTTTGTTATAAAATTATTATTGGTTTCATCTTTTATTCAACTTTCATGGTGGCAATGAAAAGTGGCTTGGTGCATTGGTGGCTTGGTGGTTAAGAATGATTCTCTATGCAAATAAATATGTGGAATTTATGCAAATATTTGCAAATTGTGCAAAAATGTTTTTTTACTACAAGTATATCGGTTATAATAATTATTATTATTATTATTTTACTTTTACTTTCTTTCTTCATTCTTAAGTCATTCGAGTTGTAAAAGTGGTTTAAAGTTTATGTTATCCTTTAAACTTCCCTTTTAAATAAAATAAACCTTTAGTGCTCAAGAATCCTTGTGATTAAAAGATGCAATATCTCAGTGCATGAATCCGAAATCTAGGAACTATAGAATCAATGTGGTCCTGAAAACAGAAAAGGAATGAAATATATTTTGATATCCCAATGAAATAACGATACCGAAGAAGTGGAAATCATCCACGGAAGTAACATGTACAACCCTCAGAGTATTCATAATAATTACATATATTTTAGAAAAAAAAAATCCAAATTTTCCTTAAAATAAAATTTTTATGTTAAATTATGCATCATTATTTATCGAGTTTCAAATATTACTGTTAAAGTAAGGGCAATTATTTTCATTAACACGATAAGATGTTGTACTAAAATTTTTATAATATTTGCCAATTTTCAAAGGGTTAGGAACGTATTTTATAGTTCAGTGAATCGAACATATATTTTTAAATACTGACTAAGAAGATATTAAGTTGTGTCGAGTAGTTGATTATAGATATTGAGCAGTATTAAATTAATAAAAATGATTATTAAGTTATTAAAATTAAAAATAAAAGTTATTGCTGACTGGAAACATTTAGCAAAGGTTTCTAAAGTATAATAAACAGTGAAAAAGTTTAGTGAGATAACAACAAGATGTCAAAAAAAAAGTATTTACACAATATGCCGAATCTAATTTAATTGAATTAAGTGATTTCATCTTTCTCTTAAATAATTTCTTCCTTTTTTTTTTTTTCATCGAAGAAAATTTTGCTATTAAGTTCGTCTGAAAAAATATTCTCAGTTTTCACAACATGTCAAAAAAATAAGTGAATTTGTTTAAATTTCTTTTCAGGTAAAAAAATAAATAAATAAAGACATTTTTCATTATTTTTGACCCTATAAGATTGGAAATATAACTAAGATACTTAGGTATATAGAAATTGTTGTCTTTTAAATTAATTGTTATTTTTATTTAAATGAAAATTTGAATATCAAAAGTTTTGCTATTCGATGAACGAGCCTAACATGCCATTTTTGTAAAAGAGGATAAAAATAATTTTTTATTTTTTTTATTAAAGCACCTTGTTAACAACACCTTTGATTATACCTTAAAAATTATATTTGTCAAGACTCTTAACTATTCTTTCATCGACGATTTTTGAAAATTATTTAATGTTATATTTATAATTCGGAGACGTATTCTCTAGTTACAGGGTGTGCCAACTATTGGGATGAAAGCTCCAAATTTATTCCTTTAGATAATTTCAAAATCTTGCGAAAACTGCAAATGAATATTTATGGAGAAATTTTTTAACAGAACTTTTTTTATTTAAATCAATAAGAATAACATAAAATTAATAAATTGGATTTAATCTGTCTAAGAAATGAATTTTCTTCTCATATATAAAGTACATCAAGCGAGCCGGCGTCCTCGCTTCAGTGCGGTAGCGCGTCTTCCCCGTGATCTGGGCGTTCCGGGTTCGAATCCCGGTTCGGGCATGCTTGTTCTTCTTCTGTATTCTATCTGTGAAGTGTGCGAATGTGCCCCCCTCCCTCCCTTAAAAAGGGATTGTGCAAGCGAATGTGACACATGAAATAGCTTAGTCGTATTCTAAGTCGTAAATCGCTAACGGATAACAGTCAGCGGACTTGTAAAGCGCCATAAGTCACAACAACTACACCAAGCGAAATCAATGATATCAGACTTTTTTTTAAGTTAATCTTGATATTTTTATGAATCTCTTCATTCACCTTTCCTTTCCTTGCCCAAGATCATTCAGTTATATGTGTAGACACGATGGTATTGATAGCACAAACCTAACTATTTTCCCACGAGTTGCAAGGCAATAAGGTTGAAGAGAAAGTGTTTCAAACGCATTGAGTTTCGATGGCTGTTCGATTTTCGGAATATCAATAAAAAATGAAATCGCCATCATTGGGATATTATGTATTAGATTTTTCATTATTAAAATTTTGAATTTCAGTTCAATTTCGGGGTCATTTATGTATTTATCAAAGCACTAAATGCCATATAAAAACAGGAATTTTGTCCCAGTGATATTGTAAGAAATGTCTTGATGTACCTAGCATAAATTTTGGAATCAAATGAATAACAATATTTTTGTATTTAATTATTTCTCAATTCAGAATGGGATGCGAAAGGGGGGGGGATCAATAGGCATCTTCCCTGGATATACCATTAGTTTGCCTGTGTCTGCTTTAGCTTGAAATTTATAACTACATATAAGACATAAATTTGATTTTTAATTAGGCTCCTCTGGATAAATACCAAGGACGATTCATTACATCATTTACCAAATAACTTCTTTTCTCAAGGATGGTGGTCTCAAGAAAGGAGATGAATTCTCCTTTCGAACTCTTCCTTCCGCCAGGGCATTAAAAGTAAGAGTTTCGAGGATACTTTTTAAAATCCGTGTTTTATAATTTTGCAATTTTTCTCTTTGATAAATTATTTTCGATTTTTATTGATGGTTCAAGTTATTAAGACCAATCCTTCTGCGTTCAATCAGATCTTCCATTTATGCACATTTTTCGCCTCCCATATCATTAAAAGGGCATTTAATAATCTTTCTTTTACTGTCGCAAAAATTACCCTGAGAAAAATTTTGACTTTTTTCATCTCCGATACATCCTTATCCTTACGACGCAGAATCGAAAATCGAAAATTTATAGAAATAAATCTTGACAGAAGGATACGCATTCGCAATTAAAATTTAATTAAATGTTCCTAATAAATTATCCGCTAACAGGGGAAATGCAAAGGCCAAATATCCTCTCACCCTTTCCTTTGTTTTTATAGTTTTTAATTTCTTTTTTTTTTATTAGCTGCATAGCAGTTATTCCCAAAACAAAAAGGGAGAAATTACTGCTAGGAGATAATTTTCACACTGCATTAGCGCCCCACTCCACTCCACCCCATGCCACTGCCTCTCTCCTCAGCTCACCCTCCTTCGTTTCTTAATTTTCTCCGTCGTTGCATTAGGAAACACGCGGATTTCGATAGCGTAGTAAGAAAATTAAGAAACTCGTTCGAAGGAAAAAAAAAAAAAAAAAAAACTCCTTCGTGCGCCGAAGCGAAATTTTGAAAAAATATTACGAGAAAAAAACTAAATCCATAAATCAAATTTCCTCGATAATTACCTAAAAGCTCGCAACGTTTCTTTCTTTCTCCTTTTCCTGCCCTCACTCCATTTTTTTCCCCCTGCTTTGATTTTTTTTTTTCGATCGGTGAAGAGAGGGGGATCTTTAGGACTCCCTCTCATTTTTTAAATACTTTTTTTTTCTCCATTTCTCTCCAATTTCTTCATTCTTTAAGCTTTCGTTGAGATTTTCTAACGGGAGGAATGGAACGTCTTGGTACTGAGGGAATAGGGGAGGACTCGCCACCCCCTTCATAAAGAGAACGGATTTTTACCGTGGCATAGATGGTACCGATGAGGAAAAAATAAAAATGAAAAAGATTCGACGGAAAAATAAGAAAGTAAGGATGAGGAGGAGGGAGAGGAAAGGTAAAAAAATGAAAGGAATTCACTTATCAGAAACTTTTTCACATCGCAGCTTTCTAAATGAGGCTGTGGTTTTTATTTCTGTTGTTTCCCATTTTTTCTCCTCACCGATGGTTAAAATAAAAATCGAGACATTTGCAATCTTAGAGATTTCATTGTTATTAAAGATTCGGAATTTCCTGTCACATATTCCTCGAGAAACAAATTTACGATTCCTGGGAATCCGATTAGATATATAAAAATGACATCAAGCCATATTATGGTTGAAATATAGGATTCAGATTGTGAAGGAAAATAAAGCTTATAGGGTATTTTAGTTTTAGAATAAGTAAATTTTTGTTACACGTACATCACATCTTTTAAGAAACAAATTATCATTAATAAAAATGTGATTACGTATCTATACTTGTCAAAACGTCACGCAATATATTAAACATTAATAATATGATTGATTAAATATTTGACGTAAATTTAATACAATGTTAAGTACAATAAAATTATAATATAAAGGAAAATTAGATATTGAAGATGTACATTCGTTTTGTACAGTTTAGAGTACTGATTAAAAATATTTTAAAAATTACAATTAAATTAAAATTAATTCACTTACAAATTTAAAAGTGAAAATACTTACAGTTTCGGAACATTAAACAAACATAATTTAAGGACACACGGTTAAAATTTGATCGAAATTCGGATAATGGGGATGAATATTCAGATTTAATATCTACAATGTTAAGTGATATGCCTAGAGGGCGTCTGATCGTCCTTTCCTTAATAATCCTCTATTGCTCATCACTGCTATTCCTTCTCATCATTGCTCTTCACTGCTAT
>JAPMOR010054673.1:84358-106658 GCA_026543865.1 Argiope aurantia | reverse complement strand
CCTTGCGCGCTCTTTCTTTCACCTGATACTCGATGGCGATAGGAAGGCCAGCTCTTGTTTGTAATGAATAGCTTTACGAGCTTTGAGCTGCGCTTAAGCAATGTTGTTATCGAAACGTTTACATTACACGTTTTTTTCCTTCTATTTTTATTGCTTGAATTTTTTTTCTCCTCTCCACCTTTCTTCGTAGCGAACAGAACGGTAGGCAGTTCTAGACACGATTTTGGAGCGGCTAGGCTTCAACAGTCCGGGGTTTGGGTCACTACCAAAGGTGGACCATGTTTTGTTTTCGTTAGATTGTTGGACTGAAATCCCCCCCCCCCTTCCCAGGTTTTCAGAACAGTTGTGATAGAAAAGGGAGGGAGTAGGTGTTGCCATTCTTCGGCATTTTGATGCATGCGTGATTTTGGTTGGATTAGAATGTGAAAGAATTTTGCGTACATGCTCGAGTCGTCATGATGCCTTTAATTTAGAGTCGTAGCAATTAATTAATTTTTATCAACGACATAATATTGCACAGTTCTTTCAGTTTTAAAATCCTATTTACTAATGTCCATTTAAATTTATATTTTTGTTTTAATTTAACTGTTAGTTACCCAAGATAAAGCATATTTTTATTTTTATTTAGCTTCTTCAAAAGAAATTCCGTTCACTATAAGATATTTCGTTCTGAAATATAAGGAAAATTTTTGACAACCGTCAAAAGTGTATAATAAGATGTTATAGCGATGTGTAACTGGCTAGCTGGAAATTTAGTAAGTCAAACCGAAAATAAGTTAAGTACATTTACAAATAAATTTAATTACACACAAACACTATATAATATAATTGCAAAACAACAAAATTGGTTAAAAAAAATAAAGAATTTACTTGGGTAAAAGGGAAAAATTCATACTTATTTGCACCACACCGAACCAAGGGTTAAGTTGTACTCAGCAAGTTCGCTGGCATTGTCCGCTATGATTGTGATACAGATGTAATAAGCTGCTTTCTAGAGTTTGATTAAAATGTCAAATAAAAATTTTAATCGAACGATTTTATTTAATAATAACAAAAATACTAAATACCAGCAGTTTTGATATCCGTAAAAAAACCAGAGATATAAATATATATGAAATAAACGCATTATATTGAAAAAAAACAACAACATTTGCAATAATCAGCAATAAATAAAAAAACGTCCATTATCAGTTGGTTGGGATAATTCATGAATATCCCGATAGGACTAAATTGAAAACCAGGATAATTTATTGATACATCTTGTCAATAAATTTTCATATAAACTAAAGTGCTAACGATTTTTTTGTTGTTGTTGTTTTCTGATGTTTTTTTCTTATAAAATAAAATGTAAAAAATTTTAGAAGCTTCAATAATTAATTTCTCCTTTTTCCGACAAAAACGATGTGGACTTGCGTTGAGAAAAAAAGGAAGAGTTTTTTTTTTTTTGAATTATTCACAATTACTCATTTAGATAATGTGAATATTATGCTTAAAAATTTGTTTATTATTTTTCTTTTATCGATACAAACATAAATAAAAGTGCATTGTAAATAAGTAAATAAAATAAAATTAGTAGAGTGCTTTCAAACAATATTTTTTTCGTATGCTGTTATGTGTATATTCCGTGTCCTTTGTTTAGTACTAGGATTGGATAGGAGGAAAGTTGGATATATTTTTTTGGAACTTTTAATTGATTGGGTCCAAAATTCGATTCAAACTACGGTTTTGATATTAATGCCATTCACCAAATTTCTCCTAGTTAGTTTGCTGTACTTTTCAGTAACAACGTTCATATGCATATACATAGATAGACTAACAGGTATAATGCTGTCAATATACTACTAACCAATGTTAACCAATGTATGCAATATACTATACAATGCTCTTAAATATACTACCTTCATACATTTATATGGCCACGTTTTTGTGTTATCAGCGAGTTTAGATTGACAGATTTCTTTTAAATGGATTTCGCCCTATATTTGATACCCGTACTGACCACCAAATTTCTTTCATCAGGCTCATCTCTGTTTTTTTGTATAATCATAACTATCATATACATGATATGATATACATTTTGTATATATCATAACTATCATACACATTTTGTATAATCATAACTATCATATACATAACCACTATCATATACATGATAGTGGAAATGGTTTAGTTTAGTTATATTAACGTCCCATTTTAAAGCACTCGAGAGATATTTTGGGACGGATCGTGGTCAGATGACGAGGATGACACCTAAGTTGGCACCCCTCTCCAAGCATCCACACCATACCAACGGGAGAATGTTTGGCCCCGATGGATTTAACGTGCACTAGACCCGCTTACACTACGATTTTTCGGTGGAATCGGGTGTCGAACCTAATAACCTTCTGGTTCGAAAATACTAGAAGGATATCTACTACTAGGTCACTACTACGCGGCCCTAATAGTAAAAATGGAAGAAAGAATTCATCAAAATCTCACTACCGTATATTTGATAATTATATTATTTTCCCTTCATTTACAAGAGAGAATTAATTGCACACGTTTTTTTGTAAGTATACAATTTTTTTTTTTTTTTTATAATTACAGAAAATGAATAAATTTGGTGATTATAACTGATATTGTCGTTTACAACGGAAATAAGGTTTCGAATTGTATTTTTAGAATACATTTTTAATAAATAAAATATTTATAAAAAACGAAAGAGAAAGAAGTGGTAAAAGAAACACACCTAAGAATTATAATCTGAAAAGTATATTTGATCAGAACAAAATAAATAGTTTCTCTTAAAATTTGCCATATATGTGAAAATATTGCGTATTCACGAGTGGTAATATAGATCGTTTTTTTAAAAGATATATGAATAAATGTATTTTAAAACTATAGAAAGGTTTTTTTTCTTTCGAAATTTTGCATTATCAGAGCATCCTCTCCTCCATCAATCCTCAAAATAGTCAATGTCGTAACTCGTAATTTAAAAATGAAAACAAATAATTCCAAGTAATAAATTATAGAAACTGATTAAAACGAAACAATTTTTTAAAATGTTAGGAAAGGGGTAAAATCTTACTCTTACCGACAGATTTATTAGACGTTTATTACTTTAAAAAGAATTGCAATTTTTTTGCTCCTCAAAAGCTGTATAATTTCGATACTATTTGAATAAAACATATCACATGCATTGCATTTAAATGCTTGCTTCGCTTATTGTTAATTACTTTCTTTAAATAAACGAAACTTTATGTCAGTTTATATATATATATATATATATATATAATATCCAATGAGCTGCTTATTTGCGAGAAACCTTAATTGCCTTGTAGCTAATTTCAATCTTGCATCTTAAGTATCCTCAAACAGGTTTAGATTTTTTCATTGATGAAATGTCAAAAACAGGAGGGGGAGCGTTGATCAGGTCAATCGGAATTGTTTAACACCCTTATTCTTTCATTATTAAAAAAAAATAATAAAGCATCGTCCTGATTTTTTTTCTCCGAAGTCCTCGTTTTGGAAGAATATCATAGCATCTTCTGTAAGTTCTGATATATGTTTGTTCTCTACTTGGGTTAAAATAATTTGTGATACTCGAGATCAGAAATATTTTTAGTATATTTAAAAGCCATTTAAATGTATGCATGAACAAATCATTGTGAAGAGCTGGTCCATCCTTGCACAGCCTTTATCCTTTTACGGATTCGAAAGTGGACATTTACCTGAAAAAAGCGAATATTTGCCTGAAGTATCAAATGTTCTGACATTCAATTCGGCACACTATAGAAATGAAACGGGAGACGCAGCTAGGTGGAGTGCAAAACAAATTTATTGGGGGGAGAGGAGCTGAAAACAATGAAATGATAAATTTAATATAATTTAATATAAATTTGATATGATTTAAAGTAAAATTATATACTGAAATAAATAAATATTAATAACACAATTTTCTTTTGCTTTTCGGGAGAGGGGGTGCCATTTTTTTTATAGTACAAGTTAGAAACTTAATGTTCAAAAGATTATATCTAGTACTTTTTTTTCTTTTCAGTATGAATTATTTGCTTATAAACGAAATTTCGGACAATATGAGATGCTCATTTGTAATTCAGGATGTTCTGGGATACGTTTCCAACTCGGGACAAGGATCTGAAATTCGTGTCCGTCTCGGTTACTCCGGGATATCTAGTTACTTTTATTTCATAAGAGAAGAAAAGGAGCTTATTCGTGAATGCTACATTTTTTTCTTGAGCGGAGGTGCATAAAACAATATGCTTAAATCTAAAAATCGGGATATTTCATATCTCAAAGACAACATCCGTTTAGAAACTCAGTTGACATATGGCAGATTATTATTTAAGCTGGAGTCTTATATTTGAAAAGAAGAAAATCGAAAAATTTTCGTCATGCCATTAGAGAGTAGAGAAGTTAAATTTATAACAGTACAGTTTATAATATAAAAAGCTCAAAATAAGATTTTGTTATGTGTCTTAAAACTATAAGAAAGCGTCTAACGAAAATACATAGCTTTCGTTTCAAATATAGATTTTGTTTCACTTAATGTCGATTATCGTTACGAAAAATTAAAACGTGTTTCAGTTTAATTCAGTTTAGTTAAGTTTATATTCAAAATTATTTAGCTGGGCTTAAGGATGCAGAACTAACTCGTTGTTCTGCATCATCGCGCCTAGTCTCGTATTGTCAACTAGAAGAATTTGTAGGTAGATTTAAATGAGCAATTCCAGCAAAACGCTTTCGATAATATCGCGTCGTTTTCGCTAATATCGCGTTTAAAGACAATTTCTCTAAAGAAAATGATCTAAATAAAGATGTAGCATTATTAATTTCCAACAAGAAATTTACGACAAGAAATACATTAACGAATAATTTCCACTTGTTTACATGAAAAAAAAAATGCCATAGATCTCTATCGAATGCATTCTGATTAGTTTGAATTTTAAGAAATCACCCTTCGAATATTGTAGGTATGCAGTGTTTAAAAATAACAAATCCACTAGAGAAGCTGCCAAATGTGATTACAAATCAATTGAAACTAACAAAGAGCCTTTGTCACATCCAAAAACAATTTAGAGTGGAAGCTGAATATTATTAATACCCTCCTACCGCTAACCGTAATAATAATTTCATAATCAGTATCCTACTTGAGCTCATTTAAAACTCCAGCGATCGCCATTTAAACATACGATAGAACAATTCATTAGACTTGGCGATGACAGGTTCTACGCCAAGATCTTTTCTTGGCCACCATCACTTTTATAGATCGTTGTCCACCCTAAAAGGTGGATCATCACCTCTTTTATAGCGAGTAAGGGGGGCGCCTGCGAAATTTTTCGCCTTAATATCGCCTTCTGAAAACTAAATGGTCTCTGGCGATAAGTGGTGGCGATAAGACATGATTGAACCGCAATCCTCTCACCTGGGCGAAGAGAGGGGGGTGGGAATGATGGGATGATGGACCCCTCATCATTCATCATCGCAGACTAATCACCCATTTTTGTTCGCCGCGTGAGGACTCGATAATTGTGAACGTGCCCCTAAAAAGAACGCCAGCTTGTGAGTTTAACCCTTGGCCACAGGAGATGCAAGCCTCAATCTTCGGGGAGCTCTGTTGGTTTAAGACTAAAAGACGATCCTTTAGCAGCAGGAAACCGTTTGCTAGATCCCTTTCTTATAAAAGATAAATACAAAAGCAAGCAAATGAAGAAACGTTCCCGTTGATCTTGTTATCGTTTTTAGTTGGCATCATCGCATGACAAGAAACGTGTTCGAAGGTTGGTAGTGCCGATTGGTTAATGGAATAGGAAGAGGAAAGAGCAAAAGACTTTTTCGTTTGGTTGGGGCTCAGGCGGAGGGAAAGGCGAGGCAGAAAGTTTATAACCGCTATGATTTGCGTAGTTATCTCATCGCTTTGTATTGAAATTTTGAAAGCGATGACGATTAGCTGATTTTTGTTTTGTTTGCCATTCGAAACGGGAGAGACAGAAATAATTTGCCTCTTTTGCCGATCACGCTGAAACAATTTTCTAACAGGTTGGGTTGGGGTAATTCGAGGGTAATTGAGAGTTTTGGAAAAACGATGGCCTTATTCATGAAATGAGAAACGATATTAGGTAAACAAATTCCAATTTTCACGGTCAATATCCTTGATAACCGATAAGAAAGGCTTCATCATATTTTTTTAATCGAAAATTAAGGTATTTGTAAACTTTAAAGAATGATATGGCATGAATGTTTTGTATAAAGAATTTTAATGATCGAAAGTTAGAAGTGAATGCTCTTACGCTTTGAAAAGAAGTAATTTATATCATAGCTATTTTTTTAACGAGGCTAATTTTAATTTTGATGAATACCTTGTTCAAAATAATTTAGATACAATAAATATCAATTGCAATATAGCTATGAAAGTACTAAAAAAAGCATTTTAGCAAGTACTATTGTATGGTAATTTTTTTTTTATTTCCGTTCGCCATATAAATAATTAATAATTTTTTTTGTTTTAATAATTTCTTCTTACACAATAGATTTTCTGATCAAGTTATATTCCGCCATTATTTTCTTTTGCATAAACCGAAGAAGAGTCTCCAGATAATGTTTTTGCGTGATAAAATCTTTGTATTTTACTCTAATTTGGACTTAACTGATAAGATTCATATGTATCATTTCTGTTAGAATGCCTTATCATTTATTACTTTCTTGAAGGCATATTCACTCCACATGTTGTTAACAAATGTTCCTTTTTTCCCCTTCTTAATAATAAAAAGCATAAAATTTACCACTAACCAAAATGAAAATAAAATTATTTATTTATTCCTTGAACATATGTAACTTTTTGGTTGCTAAATTCCTTTGTAATTATTTTTTTCTCATTATCCTTTTGAGTCAAAATTTGCAAGATGAATAACCAACCTTTCATTGCCCCTCCCCCTCTAAAAAAATTCCTCTGGAGATATTCTTAATGATGAAAGAAAATGATGCCTAAATCAATAGAAGATTGTGGGAAGGATCTTTAGACAATACCATCCTCTCCTTACCCGGATCTGTAAGTTAGAAGGAATGAAATGTGCTTTTGAGAATCAAAGCATCACTTTCGAAACGGCTCGCTGTTTTTTTCTCATTAAGGTAAGAGAAATGGTGCTACCGACATAAAAGATGAGGGTCTCACCGATTTAGCTTTCTCGGTGAATCTGTGGAGAAAAAATTGAGATTGATGGTATCCTTGTTTTTTTTTTTTTTTTTTCCTTTCTTTTTCTTTTTTACGGGACTTACCACCCCGAGCGGATGTGTTTAAGCTACATAAATTGTGTTGGACCAACGGAGCGTGCTTTTGTTTGGATTAGAAATAGATTATACGGTAACGTCTAGCTGCTGATTCGAATATTAAAGCTTCGAAACACGTGTATTACATGGACAGAAAAGAAAGGAGGGCATCGTTTTGAGATTTAAAAGGGGAGAAAAAATAGGGAAATTTAAAGTGGTGGAAGAAAAATGATTTTACGCGTTGTCGAAAAGCTTGACTTGACACTGTTTTAAGATAAGTAGAAGTTAGTAAGACAAAGTGGAAAAAATACACATTTGAATTTTCAAAAAAAGTAAGAAATACATTTGAATGTTTATGCTTATTAAGGTATTGTTTAGCCAAAGACTCTCTTAAAATTTTAAACACTTGTGACCATATTCTTGCTCTAAAACTTTTTTAAATATGAGAAGTTGAAAAAGAAAGAAGGAAAAAGAATATTAAATAAATATTGCTAAGAAAATAATTGAAGATATTTACAAATTTTATTGAAAAAATTTTAAATCAAAATTATTTTTAAAAATCTATTTTTACCAACATATATTAAAATTTTTGGAAGAAGGTGCTTGGATTTTTTTTTAAATTAAGGATGTTTCTTATCGACTACATTGTGGTCATGGTTAAAACTAGCTGTTTTTACCTTTTAAGTGACCTAATGTAAAACCTTGAGTCCACGGAAACTTGGGCAAATTATGCTTCCATCGTAAGTTTCAAAACTTTATAGTTTTTTTCTACAATGGAACAACTATAGGAAGCTAAGTGATTTTATATTCTATTCTTAAAACCAATTTATTTATTTATTACATACATCTTTATAAAATGTAGCTGGGAATCGGCATTTAGAATTTTGACGTAACAGCCTCCTTTATTTTAATGCTGTTTGGCGTGTTAAAAAGACATTATATTAAGACATTTGAGATCAATGAATTTTACAGTTATAAAGATGTTATCTAGTTCTGTGAAATCCATTTCATAATTATGCGAGTATCGTTGTCTTAAAAAATTGACAGAATTACAATTTCTGAAGCTTGAAGAGAAATTATGAGCAAGCTTTATTATTGTTATATTGACTCAATGCTCATTCAACAAATACAAATTTTCTTGAAAAACCTAGAAATTTTTTAAAATTTAAAATACTATTCAATGTTTAAGTAAGCACTGACCGTTTTGCTATTCGAAGAGTTTATCACTTACTTGACGAATGTCGAACTTTCCTCGGAAGATATTGTTAGAACTGAAATTACATGACACTCTCAATCCTGTTGCATTTACATTAACTTGAAAACCGCTATAAACCCATTATCCTGCTCATATGTATTTTGAGGGAATGGACCGGGATAAGATCACTAAGTAAACTGATTAAGGGTTCTTCCATTCAAAGGCATTTTATACCATAGGCATTTTCCTGGTTTTACTACTAAAAACAGTGTGTCCTTCTAAATTCATCTATACATTAAATGATTCTCAAACTGCTACCCTCTGATCAAGTTTTAAAAGGTCCTATTATTATATTAGCTGAACTGCTTACGCCAATCAATGTAACATTTGTTTTATTTTGGTATTACATTTTGTACGCTATGTCATCAAAATCCAGCAGTTTTGATTATTATAAGATTTACAATTCAATAAAATTTATTGCATTTTTTCCGAAATATCTTTTGAAAATCTTTTCATTTGTTATTGAAGAAACGATACATTAAAGGTAAACAAAGCTCGAAATCTGCTATATAAAAAAAAGTTTTGAATATGAATAGAATGAATTGATAGAATATTTTATCAAACTTGTTTTTGAACAGTAAAAGTTTTGGAACATTGTTCAGTCGTAAATGTTATCAAAGCCATATAGTATTGAGGATTTAATATGATTAACTCTTGAAATTAAAGATGGATTGTCGTTAATGCTTTGTAACATTTAATGATTCTATTGGTTGATGAAAAGTTTATACTTAACATAGATGCTTTGACTTATTTTGACCGCCTGTTAAATGTATGAAATACATTAACTTTTTTTTAAATTTCATTTTCCGTTGGTTTAAAGATACAATAATTCTAAGGACACCAAAATCATTCAACAAAGGATGTCGAAAAATAGTGCACGAAAATTCATATACTCTTTTTCCATGGGATATATCTAAAATGCTTTTGTTTACGCAGAAAGGAAGAAAGTTTTCCAAGGGATAAACTAGGAGAGCAGGGAAAATCTGATGATTTTCAAAGAGGAACTATATTTTATTCTCATGGGAGGTGAATAAAGTTATTTAAGTATGGGAAAATTTTGAATTGGCATTATCTGATATAGAATAGAAATGAATGTCAACTCTTTCTTTCCATAAATAGAATATGAAGGGAAATGAAACATTAAAGGAAAAGTCTTGGGAGAATAATTTATTCCCTGCACATGTTGGTAACACATCAAAAGAAACACGTGTGGAAGCACGGGTTAAGTAACTGATATAAAGTCTTGAAATGGAAAAAAATAAAGAAATCCTAAAGCGTAACTAATTGTTCAAATTGCTATTTTTGTCCAAACCTCGCAAGTTTTGTTTCATAACAATTCTCAAATCCACTCACTCATATGAAAGTCTAGGGTGTAATATCGGACAAGAGGGTGTATGTTAAAAGGAATAATTTTAACACTTCTTTAAATATGAGATTCGGTAAGGAAATATATTGTTAAGTAGAAAGGCATTCCTGAATTTGAATTTTGTGTGAATGTATATCATATTCATACATGCGAATTAAAATCGTGACTTATGTACGTAATTACAAATTCAGAAAATGTGATTTCAAATTTGACTTGATCGATTGAATAGAGACATAGTAGATTTTTTTGAGTTCCACCACATTTTGAAAAAATTGAGGAATGCTTTTTTAAAATTTGATTAACTATCTACGTCTTCTTTAATCGAGTTGTTTTCAATAAAATATTAGTTGTGCACGTTTTAGATTTAATTAAAGTTCGAGTCTCTGAGGGGGAGTGTAGTTGGTGTTGCAGTTCAGGCAATCACCAAAAGCAGTTCTTGCTTACAAATATTTCGAGTCATTTTCATCTAATATGACCGATAAAGGAACTTGCCCTTTGATTCAGTTCTGTTGAATAAAAAAAAAAGAAATGCAACCTTATTTGAACTTCAAAGGGAAAGACAGAGGCATTTGAAATTGAGAGTAGCCAATGCATTTTCGAAATATTGTAATGCAATAAAATCTTTTAGTATAACAATTTTAATCTGGTATATTATTATTTATTTTCATTTAACCAGATAATACATATTTATAGGAGTTTCAGCCTTTTTGAAATCGGATTTCATGGTTCTTACGATCGCTGCAAATTTGCATTAAAATATTTGTTAATATGTTTGGAAGGAATGTAAACAATTGAAATCAAAATCGTTCCATACGCTTTATATAGCAGGCCGATGGAGCTGGAACAATTAAATTTTGACGTTAATTATTCTCAAGTAGCTCGTGAAGACTCGAGGCGCTTTTATTGCCCCAAATAAGAGATTTGCTCCGATTGGACGTACTTTTTTTTTTTTCAAAATTTAATTTTAATTTTTTTATTAATTAAAAATAATTTAAATTTTAAAGTTTCCTCACTAACAAGAGAATATTATTGAATGAAAAAAATAGTTTTCATATATTTTTTTTTTGTAAATTCAAAATAATTGGCTTTTAAATTATACAGGTTTTATTTCTGCACATTTTTTTTAACTGTTCTAAATTTTTCAAAATTTATGTTAGACGCAATTTATTACAATTCTTTCATACTGCTGCCATAAAATTAAAACAAATTTTATTGTTTCAGCAAATCTTTCACTGACGTGTTGTTACCAATGTTAAAGTTATATTTAAGATATTAATTTTGGGGGGAGGGGGCATTCACTTAAAAGCAGATTTTTCACTTTTGCTTTTATTAGGTCTACCGGAAAGTTCTGTCCGCTCCGGTTACAATCATAACTGGTTATGAAAAGTGGATTACCTATGAAAACATCATAAGAAAAAGGGCATATTGTGAACCCGGAAAACCTGCCCCCTCTACCTCTAAACCGAAGTTGAGCCTGAACAAGAGAATGTTGTGTATATGGTGATACATTCGAGGACCAATACATTTTGAGCTGTTGAAACCAAACAAAAGGCTAAATTCGGAGAGATACTGTCAGCAATTGGATAAATTAAAAACAGCACTCCAAGAAAAGAGGCCGGCGATGTTCAATAGGAAGGACATCATACTGCTTCATGACAATGCCAGGTCACATGCTGCTTTGGGGATTCGTCAGAAAGTCGCAGAGCTAGGCTGGGAAATTCTGTCGCATCCACCATACTCCCCGGACCTAGCACCATCTGATTATCACTTGTTTCTGTCCTTACAAAATTTCTTGCAGGGCAAACAATTCAAGAACGAAGAAGATATCAGACAAGCACTGGTTCAATTTTTGGCCTCTAGAGATAAGACATTTTTTAAAAATGGGATATACAAATTGCCATTACGCTGGTAAGAAGTCATAAATAATGATGGAAATTATATTATTCAATAAAGTTTATCCAAAGTATGAAAAAATGTATTCCTTTGTTTCATTCTAAAACGGACAGAATTTTCCGGTAGACCTAATATAAATGTAATACTTTAAGGATGATATTTTAGCAGCCAATTGTGTGTCGTAAAAATTGTTACTCACCTAATGCAGCGACTGATGCATTCAAGTCAGACGAATCTAGCCTAAACATTATCCCGTTTTGATATTTTGAATCATTGATTTTATTAATAATAAATAAATAAATATGATTGGAAACGAGAGAATACATATACCAATAAAAGTGTCTTACTGAAAAGGCTTCACTGTAATTGAAAATAAAATTTATGACACATTCTCTCCCTCTTCAATATCTCTTATTATGCTATTCTTTGGTTGCATGAATAAATGGAACCGGATCTTTTAATAATCAATGTATTCGAAGCGTTGATTGTTTTGTCGCTGAGGTCTTTTAAGAAAAGTTTCACTATGAATACTGATAGTCAAAAAATAAATTTGAAAAAAAAAATGCAGATTACTAAAGTATTTGTTTTCATTAATTATTAAAATCATCCATTTAAAATCGATTTTATTGCTTTCATTATAATGCATTGAATTATTAATCAATCATTCATTCTTTGCCACACTCTATTTGGAAGAAAGTTATATTTGTTTGAAACGTGTTTTCTATTATAATAATTGAATGCTTTTATGTGCGTGAAAAAATCAATAAATAAGTATCACGATTCATTTATGTAGAATTTTAATGTATTAGTTATCTTTTTGATGATCTATATATGTTGAAAACAAATGAATAAATATTTTCACATATTACAAAAAATAATTAAAAATAAAATAAATCTTTAACATGCTGATAAAGTTAAAAATGTATTGAAATACGAAAATAATTATCTATTAATAAAAAGAGCGATCTTATTATGTGCACTGTCTAGGATTTCAAAATACCAAATGCTGTCGGAGGCTACTTCTGGGATTGTAGAACAATACTTTTGCAACGGTATTCTATAGTTTAATTACAAAGTTCAATCACTTCTCGGCATTATGGCTTAAAGGAAAGTGTACAAATATTTTGACGACTTGTTCCGAATTAAAAGCATTTTCTGCAATATTTTTACTTTCTCGAATACGAGGAGAAAATATTGTACTACTAATGCACTACAATGAAGGTCTCTATGAAATTTTAGATATTCACCGTGATTATTTTACTATAGTCTCAATAGATGAGCCGTTTATTTTGAAAGTGTGGCAAGTCTATTTTTGAAAAAAAATGGGGATAACGGCAGTTATAGATAAAACTTATGATCTTTTTATGAGTAAAAAATTTATAGTAAAAAAAAATAGATTCCAGTATTTGGGAGATGGAAGTTTTAGCTCTTAACAGTATTGAAAATCTGTTTATTTTGAAAGGGGTGCAAGTCCATCTTAGATTGCCGTAATATATTTGACCGAATATATTACGGCAAAATTTATCTCCGGTTGCTCTATGGTGAAGGAAATGTGGCCGTTTCACATCATGTCTGAATCGACACAGTGTGTTTCAATTATATATTTTTGATATTGAAAATCGTATTTTATAAATAATAAAAAGTATATCTTAATTTTGTGTGTCGATAACAATGTTTACTTCCACCACTGATTATTCAGTCCAGTGACAACGAAATAAATATCATTGATCACAAATTTTTATTGTCAGGACATTCAATTTTACCTAACGATATTGATTTTGGAGTGGAACTATCCAGTAACTATTCAATCCAGAAACCAGTTCCTTGCATATTCCCCAGGATTACTATAAAGTAATACAAAATTATCGAAAACATAATACATTTTTAGTACATGAAATGAAACATGGAAATTTATTTTCAACCCAATCTCTGGAAAAAGCGGTTTTAAAAAGAAAGAAAAATACCGATGGAGAAACCGTGAATTTGTTAACTATATGCTGGATCCGATTTACAAGAGATGCACGATACAAAATGTTCAACAAAACTTTGATAGAACGAGATTTTGAATTTAAAATGATCGATTTGTCAATACAACGAGAAAGGTAAATAATTCCAAGTCATTTCAGAAATATAAAATTATCTTTTATCTAAGAAAAAAGGAGATTTATTACATCTGAAAAATACAAGGATATGATGGATTTATTATCATTATATACCTCTCGTACATCATGAACATTTTAAAATGTTAAATCCTGAATAAAATTCAATTTAATTATACCTGGGTATAAACTTAAAATGTATAATTTCATTCAAATTCTTAATAAAACTGAATTGTTTTTTGTTATGTTATATTTTCTACAAAAATATTCTTTGTTTTGTTTCACTTTTTATCAAATAATTAAATATTTATAAAAATTTGAATAGTATTTTTTAATTATTAAAAAAAGCCTGACGCAACTGAAATAATTCCCAATCAAATGTACGTTTACAATTGTTCATTAATTTTGAAAATGAGACAAGTCCATTTAGTTATAATAAAACTCTTATTTTTTTAATCAGCATTGTAAACACTATTGTATTACAAATTTACATTATCTGGTACCACAAAATACAAAAAATGTATCTATTAATACTTACCAATATTTTTAAATTTATTGAAACACAAACCTTTAAATATCTCGCAATAACAAAAAATGGACTTGCCCCATTTTCAATATAAACTGCTCATATCTACAAGAAATGTGCCTACCTGCTGCTCCGTTCACATGTGAAAAAATATCTTAAAAACACAATTGAATGGCTAGAGAGAATTCTACCATACTATAGCGCTACCATACTATACTCTTTTTATACCATACTACATGCTTTATTCTACCATACTATAGAGTATAGTATGGAGAATTCTACCATACTATACTCTTTGGTGGTGACAAGCTTGTTCGTCCAAATTATTGACTTTTCAAAAAATTAATATTGAATTTTTAAACCATAGAGATTATCCATTTGACGACGGTTAAGCATATTTTAGCGTTTGTCATTAAACTTTCTGTTTAATGCCTCTTTATTTGTTTCTTTTACATATGGTCTCCTCTGACAAGGGAATGCCAACTGATCTGACATAGTAACAGTTTACTCCAGTAATTAGTGAAGCTTTGATTCGAGAGCATGTGTAAAAACATTCAATCAATTTAGTATTCTGAGAATTCGCATAGTTTGTTCACAGTTGCCATTCAACAATAAGTAATAAGAGCGACGTCTGTGCCACGTACTTTAGTATGTACAGCGTATGTAGTTAACTTCAATTTAATTTACCACGGAAGGCACAATTTTTACACATGAGCAAAGATGCCATGCGTTCGTTCGTACCAGAAGACAAGAGTGAAAGTCTCAAAATTTTTCCTCTTAGTGGGTTCATTACAAAATTCTGTTAGGAATTTATTTGGAACTTAGACTAGGAAATCTTAGGTATCTTTGTAAAAGATGAATAGGTGTTAAGGATTACTACCTCTTTGCTCACGGTGAGAACAAAGAATAATAAATTTTTAGAACGCATGTTGACAATAATTAAATAAAAAAGTGAGATTTGGATAGGAAAATAAGAGAAAATTTTTGAATAAAGTAACATGGACTGATTTAATATAAACATTATGATATCAATTAAGATTTGAAATGAAACCAAACAACATTTACATTATATATATATATATATATATATATATATATATATATATATATATATTGTCTATTGGTCTTTCTACTTCCTTGTAGGTAAATGCGAATACTCAGAGACTACCCCCTCCCCCCAAAATAGTAGGAGTAATCTCTACTAAATTTTTTTGTGTACTTTTTAATAAATGTATTAACCATATGTCATTGGATAACAAAATTAAGAAAGAGCCTACCAGAGTGCGATCGTTGGTGATTAATCTTTAGGATGCTGTTAATATGCAAGTACCATAAAAGTGTATTTTGGTCGTCTTTTGTTCCGTTCGATCGAAACCAAAATTTGACATAGAACTACAATTGCAGTTACTAGATCATACACCAAATTGCATTTATGTAAATCACTGCATTTTGCGTTATCGTTCTTACATACATTCACAAGTGCAGACCAGTAGACGATTTAACCTTTTGGCAAATATGATTCCGAACTTAATACAAATCTACATTTTAGATACTAAACCTGAGTAATAAATGTCCAATTCTTTCATTTTTGTAATTATTAAATATATTTGTACTCGGATAACTCTGAAATCAGTTCTTGTCAAAATATGTGAAAAATCTACAATTTCTGTGTGAAGCCCATTAACCAAACTCTATCCATCTAACTGAATGACACATAGTTTTAGTGACTGACAAACAGACAGACATAATTCCAAAAATGTGTTTTTTGGGTTCAGAAAGCTTGAAACATGAAAATTCGTCAAAATTTCCAGTTCTCTATTTATTTATTTCGCCAATCACAATACTTTCTCTTTGTATATTTCGTTTACTAGAAAGTTCAAAAAAATGTACTATCAAAATTGTTAATATATATGCTTTAGTTGGTCTAAATTTCGATTTTTCTATTATGAACGCTCTGAACACATTTCATTACAAATTATGCATGTTGATAAACATTATATATGATGTTACACAAATTATACATGATGTTGCAAATGCATCATTATTATTCATTTATTATAACATGTTGACGAAGGAAAAAGAAAATTCGAGCTTGCATTCCGAAACATTGTTGCAAGATGTTTTTGACTTGAACTGTCTGCCTCAATAATTAGCAATAATTCAATCTGCAGCAATAATTACGTCCACACACACAAGAAATTTATTTTATAATAGCCGCCTTTTGCAACCAACTGGTTCATTGGGAATAATAGGTTTGATTATTTTCCATGAAATTTTTAAGCGTAATTTAATACTGATGACTTTTTTCCAGAAACTATCTTTAAGCATCACATTGTGACAGATGTCAAGACCATTTGGCTTGGAAAGAAGCCTTACACCTTCTCTCTTCATTGTGTGCATGAACTATTCTATAAGATCTCATTTGCGTGATAACAAAGTACTATTAGAAATGCACTGCTGGGCAAATCTATAAATTAACTTTCACAATATTGTAACTTCGGTTTTTTTTATTGTGAAAATTGCACAGATATTAAACAGGGGCTCTCTTCTTTACCTATGAAGAACTGAAGGATAGCGCGCGATTAAATATTTGTTATAACAATTAAAAACTTTTGAATTCCAGTGCAATAATAAAATTTATTGTAAATTTACGAAAATGTTTATAAAAAAATTTGCATGCTAATTAAATTGGTATCATTAAGAATACAATTTAAAAACTTTTAAAATGGCATAGAAATTAATTTTGTCCTGTAATATTTTCAAAAGTTAATGCGAACAAACGTCAAAATGTAACTTAAGTTTTAATTACTTTAAATTCTAAATAAAATTTCAAAAAGATCCCGCCAATGTGAAAATTTATACCTTATAACGTGCCAAAAATGCTGATTCTATTTTTAACGATCTATCAACTCCCAAACACACATATTAATTTTTATTAGTAATAGAGATTAACATTGATAAACATAAAAACTAAAACAACAAAAAATACTATTGTGAAATATGCTTAGAACTATTTATGAAAATCTGTCACATTTTTAAAACTAAATATTACATTAAATTTTTTATGCAATATGTAAATATAATATGTTTATGTAATATGTAATTTTTATGTAATATAAAATAAATTTTACATTAATAAACTTTTCAATTTTAAAATTGTTTTGGGAGCAATAAATGTTGTTTGCTTGGAAATGATTACAGAAAAAGTTTAAAATTTCGATTCATTTTTAATTAAAAAAATCTATTTATGGTTTAAAAAGATTCTTTATTGGTGAACAACTACTATTTAAGAAGTAACTATGTGCTAAATATGTAGCTCTAGATCATACGGTCTCTTCTGTAGAGCGTTTTGAAAGATTTTTGCATGACGCAACTTGCAGAGAGCACCCAGTCTAATATTATTATGCTCAAAAAAATACCCGGTTCTTAATGTGTTAATACATACGAGACCGTATTTAGAGAATGAGAGGAAAATAAAATATAATAGCTTTAATATCTCTTCCCATTGGACAAGAGTGCAGAAAATGAACATTTTTTAAACATGCATCACGATTATATCATCAGGGAGGTTTAAACCAGGATCCAGCCAATACAATCCCTTAGAACAATTGATGAAGAAAAAAAGAATGAAGAGAGGAGGGCGACTGAAGGATGGGGAGAGGCATACCCCGTAAAGTAGCGCCCCCGTGTGGTGAGGAGTTCTGAAGGCGGCCGCCTATGAACTGACAGTTCTCCGTAGGAGTGGAATTTGGAGCGATCTCGTTTAAATGCCCGGTGTGTTCTTCTCACCACATTTTCATCAAAAACACGTGGAAATCGAAGCGTCTCTGCACTCTATCCTGCTCTCGGGTTCCGCACTAATTGAATCCTTTACGTAGCGCATTTTCTTGGTAAGATATCATTCCAGTTTTTAACTGTGTATATAAATGATGATTTATTTTTATTCATTTCATTCATTCATTCATTTTATTTAATTTTTTGAAAAAAAATATATGCAATTTTTGAATAAACAAAGGATTAGTTAATATCAAGTTATTACTTGATGAGATAAAAAAAAAGAATTATATAATCATCAAAGATTGTGAAACATACAAAAGAAAATAAGTTAAAAAAAATTGGAATTTTGTTGAAATATTTAATTTTTTTGTTTATAAAGGAATATTGGGTTTGACGACTGATACATTGATTTTTATTTCATTAACGTTGAAAAAAATTATTATTTTAGCACATTTTGTAGCAACAGAATTTAATTAACATAAAGAGAAATAAATGAATTTGTTTTAAAACTTTAAGTGTGATTTAGAAACTAGTAGTTGATTTGGTAGAAATCAAATTAAATTTTATTTAAAAAATAAATGCTAATACTTCTTTAATTTGAATGGTCACAAAAAAATATTAGTCGAAACTAAAGAAACCTAAAAAAAGATCAATACTTTCTATGGGAATTAAAATTTAGTTAGTTAGGCAAGACAATTTTTAAGTAGACTAGATCGAAAATTTTTAAACATCAGCAAATAATAGAATTAAAACTTAAAAAAAAAAAAAACAGCTGTAGAAGTTCGCGGCCTGAAGTGGAAAATAACATTTTTGTTAGATCAATATTAAATGAATTCATAGTTTCAAACTTAAAATCCAATTTAAAGACTTTTTTTGATTTTAAATCTTAATATACTGATATTTTACTGTCTTATTTGTACTATAGCTGAAGTAAATTTTGCATTTTTAAAAAAAATTATTTTTAATTCCTTGGATTGTTTCAAAAGAAGCGACATTTTTACATTTTCATTATTATTATTAACAATTTGAAAAATATGAAATGGATTTTGCAATTTGAATTCCTTTTGCTAATAAACAAAGCAGAATCCTTATTCATACATTTTAATGATGGTAGTTTCAAATTATTTTGATACTGCTTCTTTAAGGTCAAGAAAAATTGTATTTTAAGGTGAACAAAGCATTTTTCAATTAATTCTCTAAAATGTTTTCTTTAGTCAAAGAATATGAAAAAACTCTACATATAAATGAATAACCTACTTTTGTATTGATCATGGAAAATAGGAATAAGCAGATTTGACCTTTTAGATAGTTAATTACATATATATCTTGATATTAAAAGAGGTCTCTGATATTTATAAGCATAAATAAATTAGTTATTTTTTTATCACATTTTCCAATTTTAAAATTTAAATAATGTTTAAGAAATATCCAGTACAGCTTTCAAAGGATTGTATGGAGAATATATATATGAATATCTATCTACACACTTACACACTGCGGCATCTCATATTAAAAAATAAATAAAATGAAAGTGTGTGTAAAAATGCCCTTTTTTTTCAATGCATTTGAATTCATCTGTCTAATTTTAACATTTTGCGTTTATTATTTATTTTTGCAACATAAATTGGACAAAGATATTTTTACTTTTCGTTTTTTGATTAATAGTCAGGAGCACAACTTAATAAATAAATCTTTTTTCGCTTCTTTCTGAGATTTTTGATTTCTGAGCGAAATTACAATAATACTTTTCGATTTACTATGTGAAAAATTAGAAAGCTCCGTCCGAATTATTGAAATTCTCATCGATTCTTATGTTTTATTGATTTTATTTTACTGAAACAATTCTAGATTTATTTTCAACGACTTTTTACATTGAATAAAGTTAATGGAATAAGAATAATAGCATCTTCAGTTAACTCTCCAAAATTTTTGATTTTATTCATTGAATCGGAGACTTTTTATAATTTATTTATTCTGGTCAAAAATACTACTTTACGGTGCGAATACTTTAAAAACTATGAATGATTTTTACTTATTACAATAAATTTTTGTTTTTATTTATGTATTATGATTTTGTCTAAATTTTATATGAATGCCTGATTGCTGCAAAGCGAGAAATTTGATTTAATTTTAGTTGGTTCGAATATTTTTTTATTTGGGTAGATGTATTCTTTAATAATTTTTAATAACCAAATTATTTTGAAATTCGTGATGGATCTCGTAGGTATAATTTTTATTAGTACCACTAAAAATGTAATTTTCGCCCATTTGCTGTCTTTCTAAGAGAAATATTTAAAATTTATTACCTTTGTTGTGTATATTTAGAGCAATTATCAAGAATATTGCATGTATAATAAAATTAATAAAAATTAATAGAATAAAATGAATTTGTTTCGTCTGTTTGGTTTCCTTCGAATGGAAGGAAAATACTATATCTATTAAGTGATTATCTAATCTTAGATTTAATAATCTATAATAATTCACTTTCATATGAATAAAAAGATGTGATGTAAGTATCGTGTTCAGAAGGATTAATAAATTTTATCATTCTGTGTTGGCTTAAAATAAAATGACAGCTAAACGCAAGAAAAAGGATAAAAGTAATAAAATTCGAAAATAATAAAGTCCTTAAGATTCAGGGCTTCACATTTCGACGATTCACAGACTGCAATTACTGGCTAGCAACAAAAGAGTAATCATTTGTAACATTTCAGTTAGCTAGATAAATACCATTGAATATTCTAACTTATTAAATGATATATTTCTGACTATTCACTTTTAATGTTAGAAATTTAATTTCTAATCATTAGCATTTTATCATAATTTTTTATCAGTTTCAATGTAAAATTTGATAGTGCTTTTTGGAATAAACGATTGATACAATGTGCAGTCGTTAACAGATATGTCCTGCAATAGTGTTAATAACTACTACAATAGTACTTTTAACCAAAATTAGTGAAAATTTATTATTTGTTTCTGCTGTTAAAACCACTTCAATTTATATCAGCCAACTTTAGCAATTAACAATTCTTCTATAAATTTAGCCTGAGAAATGTTTTGGAATAAAACTAAGAGTTTCAATTAAAATTTACTATTCATTAATTGATTATTATTACCGGATTACTGAAATCAATCTCAATATTAATTCGCTTTCTTCTCAATGCGTATATGTTAAATCCTGATCACAATGCTACTGTTGTTTCCAGAATAAAACTCAAGATCCGGTTTTAAAGAATTTAATAATTATAATTTATAGTTATTGCGATCACTCTGACCAAGCTTTGATTTCCGCAGAGTATAAACAAAAATAAAAGCAAAGAAATTTGAAAATTGTAAATTTATTTAATATTCATTTAATTTCAATAACAGAATAGAAGGAGGCTTCATTTAAAAGTTTGAAATCTCACATAATTTCAAAAGAAAAGAATCTTTTAAAATCTTCAACTTCAACTTCAAAGACTAAGAATCTAGGATTATATTAAGTATAATGAAAATTAAATGAAATGTTTTTAAAATATCTTTATGTGCTGCTATAAATTTTCAGAAATTTCCCTTACTTTATTTCGTTCCATTTTTTAAACTGCAAGGTGTAGATTTAGGATGCCTAGATTTCATATCTGAAAGAAAAAGGAAGTAATTATTTCATAATAGAAAAAAAATATGAAAAATAATATCCTGGTGTTCAGATATACATAATGAATACAATGTCCTGACAATTATTCAAAATAATTGATAAAATATTTTCTATAACGCTTTATCATTACGTGATAATTAACATAAACTTTATAAAAATACTTTAAGAATGTCAGCTGTTTAATCAATTTTAATTTTTGATTTAAACTACTAAATCAAATTTTATTATTTCTGATGGTAAAGTTAAATTTTAAATGTTTTTTTATTACTCAAAAATGAACTGAATTCTTTAGAAATCGCTAAGCTTTAACTTCAGATATTGGTTTCAAAAAAGGCCAATAATGTAAAATAGTGGATTTTTTTTCAGTTATATAATTTTGAGTCTTCTTTCTATTTTCAGTCTTTTCTGAAAGAAATCGATTTCTATATTCAGCTATCCGCATATTAATATAATTTTCTTTTTTTAATCTTTTAATATTAATATAATT